>CAAKHG010044977.1:33327-46926 GCA_901007715.1 Dactylopterus volitans
TTCAGTGGTTTACTACTCTATTTTATTACTGAATGCGCCGGTTTTATATTTAGATGTGGCTTCCTAGGTTTTTTTTTTTTTTTCAGTAGGACCTGTGAAGATCATGACAAGTGAAGTTTTATTTGCTGCATCTTCAGGTTGTGAGTCGACACCTGCTGCAGCGAGAACCAGCTGTTGTTGTAACCCGGCTGACAGCAGATTGTTGTTGGTCGTGTTACGCTTTTCAGAAATGGAGCCAGAGGTGCAGCCATGGTTTCCCACAAAGCGAGACTGATAAATCAGACTGTGAGAGGGCTTACTGTATCTCAAGGCTTCTGCCCGGGCTTGAGGAGCACCAGAAAAGTTTTTAAGGTTTGGGTGAAAGACCTGACAAAAAAAAAGTATTGTGGGAGACATTCGGTGGAGTCAGAAATATCATCAGAGGATCAAGTTGTGGACATTGCCATTGTTTAGAGTTTTCAAGGTCTCCGCTTGGCTGGCAAAGAGGGCTCTCCAGCTCTAAAGCAGCTCATCAGCAGCTGCAGGTGGAGGAGGCTTGCAGTGTTTTCTGCTCTCAGAAGCCCCTCGTAGAAACTAATTCTTTTGCCTGCACAGGAGCAAGAATCGGTAGTTCAGGGTCATGCCAACCTAAACTCTGCTGCTGGGTGAATTTTCTTCCTGTGTTTGTGTCTACTCCCCCGCTCTCAGTTTTCACAGTTGAAAAACTTAACGGTATTTGTATGCTTTTTGTTTTTTAGTAAAAGCAGTTTTAGGCAGACTGAAGAGCAGAAGAGAGTTAAACATTTTTGACTGGTTTTGTCTTATCTTTGCAGTTTCCTGCAGTTACTTTTTTTATTATTTTTCCCCACCATCATTTCTTTCATATGCTGCAGAATTGTGTCGTATAATATAAATAACCATGCATGAGAGCAGTGAAGAATCAATTAGAATACAATGAAACCGTGTCGTCCAAAATGAATGCCAACAATTCTGCACACAATCAGATCAAAAATAGAAACTCCCTCTCCATTGTGAGGCAGCGGCTCATCTGTAAACCTTCATATTCAGCCCTTTAATTGTTTTAAAAGGTCCTGCTCCAGAATTGACAGATGAACTTTGTGGCAGTGCATTAATTTGTTTTGTTTGAGTCTGTTATTTAAAATAAACACAGCGCATAATCAAGTTTCAACAGTCGCCAGCAGCCTGTGGAACATTTGTCCTCTTAATAATCCCCACTTTGGACTGTTAAATCTCCAAGATTCTTGGCATGATGTCGCTCTTTGATGCAGGTGGTCTCAGCCGCTTAAGTGTGGGTTAAAGGTTGATACATTATTTTCACTTCACAATGTAATCACCAAACTCACAGAGGAACATTGCAGTCTGTGTGATTGTTGGAGAGCAGAGCGGCTAACAGATGCAATAGTTGGCGTGTGTGTGTGTGTATGTGTGCGTGCATGTGTGTGTGTGTGTGAGATTGAATATGCTGTGCTAAACCTCAGTTATGTCAACAGCTCTCTTGATGTGGGGACGGTAGGTGGGTGGAAACGGGACTAAGAAGAAAATCACCTGTGTGCTGCTCTGCTCTTGATAATGGGGAACAAAGACACATAATCCTGCTTTTATTTGCCCTCTGGGTCGTCCTCTCTGCACCCACATGTTTTACATTATAGGCACTCAAGGAGGAAAAAGACAGTTTTGAGAGGCAGATAGGGTTAAATAATTCAGATTAGGGTAAGAAAAAGTGATGACAGAGGGAAGAGGAGGATCCGCAGAGTAAGCGCCTGAGGGCATCGGGGTCATTGTGCCAAAAGCCTGCTCTCTAATTCTAATCAGATGTTGTCGAGACTGGAGCCCCACTTTGCTTATTAATCTGTTTTAATGATTTAATTAATAACAGGGTACAGACTACAGAGCTGGCCCAGCCAGCTCAAGGAAGGAAGGACACAGCGAGACACTGCAACCACAACTGGGAACGGCTTCCTTTTTCTGTCTCCATACTCTCATATAACAAGGTCTCCTGAAAAAAAAGGAGTTTGCAGTTTTTCACTTGTGCAACAATTTGATTGCGTGGTCATTCACACAATCTAGAACTGACATGTACCTAAAATACACTGGCAGCATGTGCCACTGCATTTGTTAAAGCACCGCAGGCCCTGTTCATCTCAGTTTTGGTTTTGTTAAGAGGTGCGAAATGGCCGCTCGTATGTTTTTAAAGCAAAATTTCTTGAAGTTTTTATTCTCTAATAGCATGTTAGGGTCTTTTGCTGTAGCTGGGGCTCCAAAACCAACTAGAGTTTGTGGTGAGAGCAGTACGCATCCAAGACATATACAAATAAACTTGACAAGCTCCTGTTCAGAGAAATCCAGCATCTTTAATATTCTGTTGCTTTAACCTCAGTGGAATTGGCTGGACCAAAGGTGTTGTGTGAATTATGGGTACGCCATGTACTGAAGTGATTGCCAGGGCTTTTGAGTGGCACACAAGACACAGCTGTACACTGCAGTGCCACTGTTGGAGTTGCCTTGGTTTTTGTGATGGTGACTTCAGGTGGCTGGATGGATCTGATGGTTCACTGTATAGCTTGGAGAAGTTTTATGCTTTTTTTTTTTTTTTTCTCCATCCACATTTAACATCTGAAATTAATATTAAAGAATCTAAGTCTTGTCAGTGGATTATTATTATCATTGGCTATAAGGCGCTGTTGGAAACACTCTCCAAATCCCCAGTAGTGTTGCATATGAGTTTGTCGACAGCCAAGTGAAACAGTCTCTTCCACAAAACACGACTGGAATCCCAGCAGATAGAGGCCAATGATGAACCCTGCTCCAGCGCAGGACAAACAGGACATTGTCATCTCCCCAAACTTCCCAAATTCACAATATCTGTATCACAAAGGATCACGGGAGGAATGGGGAAGTGGTTAAATGGAGTGAGAGACCGAGAGAAATGGGGGGTCCCGGTGGTGTTACATGTTTGTCTCCTGTCACACATTGCGCTTATCAGCCTCTTCTGTGGCCTGAGAGGATGACAGGAGCTCTGGACTGTGTTAATGTGGTGTCAGCACAGACATGCTCTCTGCAGCTGTGGGATGTTTTTGGGGAAAGAGGGAGAGTGAGGGCAGAGGACTACATGTTAAGTAAAGGAAATGCAGCAAGTCTTGCATTGCTACAAACAGCCATTCAACTGGTGCCAAGACTCTTTCTGAAGAGTTGCAATAAAGATGATCCAATTGAAATAATTTGCCTTTCTTATTATTCACCGGACGTGTCTATCAGTGCTAAATGCTAGCATTTATTTAGCACACCCAGAAGCATAGCAACATTAATGAGCCCTTCGCAATCAGCTGAGCTAAGTTAGCAATTTGCAGCCAACTTGATAAGCTAGGCTAACACGGACACAAAATCTTAAATGTCTGATCTGAACATTTTGCTCAGTCATTTGGAAAGTGTAAAATCCTTGAAGAATGGAATGTAGCAGAAGAAAGGAGAATCAAAGAAAGCAGTAACCATTACCATCATATCCGTTCTGTTGTTGACCTAAAATAAAGCTATATTTTGATACTTTGTGGAGTGTTACGGCAATTTTCGAGTCACAGCAATGGAGCCATCACCTTCATGTTTTCCTCACTCCGCTGTAATTAACATCCTGCTATGACTAACTGTCTCGGATGTTAAGGGGACTATAATTATCCCTTGTCATCACAATGCTAAGCTCTTGCTTCACTTTTGTGTGAAAAATTTTGAAAATTTTCATGTTATGTCGTTGGAAAATGATCATGGGATAAGCAGACAATCAACATCTAGGTGTGGAGGCAACCACCTTCCACTTCGACTTGGGTGGTTCTTTGCCTCTTTGTCGTGCCTTAAAACCATAGAATGCACATCTAGATGATGATCACCCCTTACTTTAATGTTTGGGTGTTGCATTAGATGTTGTTATACAGGATTTACAAAAGTCTGGATGCACTTGGAGCTTGCTTCATGAAGGATATGGTTACAGAAATATTCAAGGCATGAAGGGTGTAACAAAAGTTGAGGAATTCCCCAACTAAGTTCAGAGGACATACTTGCTACAGAAATCTTGTTGAAATCTCAAACTAATTACTTGGGAATACAAAAAAACAAATCTCATCTACAACTGAAACTGACTTCTTAGTACCAGTCCATGTCCAAGGTCGAGAATGAACTTGCAGTAAATGATATTATGGTCATCACTTGATATTTTTTTTCTACGTTATGCTAGAAATACTGAGACATTTGTATAATATTTGTGTCAGACTTGTTTCTGCTCCACTGTAATACAGTATTTTTTGTCAAAAAATGGATGTCCATTTTAGAAAAATATGCACTCAGATGGGCTGTTATGAGAAAATCACGAGGATATGAACTCTTTGGTGGAATGCCGAGAGTTTATCAAAACATTGCCAGAGAGCCATTACTGGAAATATTGGTCAATATCTGCAAAGGGCTTCTTGAACCAAAGAGGAGACACGTGGCGGCAGTGAGCTTTGACTCAACCCTGAACATCACACATTCGTCTCTCGGTGGCTGATCTGCACGCCGTGCTCCTTGTGTTTATTGTACGGACAGCGCGATGCTGCAGCCGCTGCATCTGCCCTGTGAGTGTTTGTGGTCTTGATGTGAATAACCAAGCGATTCTGAGATGAGAAGCTTCGAGGTGGACATAAATTAAACAGCGGCGTTGAAATGACAAAAAGTATTCAGTGATAAGTGCTGAAGTGGGAGGAATGTTGCAATCATTTATTTCCTTTTGCCGTCCGGCCCGTTTGGCCTTGCAGAGGTCTTCAGTGTTAATAAAGAATAGCCAAAATAAAAATAAGCTACAAAGGATGTTTGCGTGAACTCAGAGGAATGTAGCTGAACTTGACAGTCTTGGCTGTTACCGTCTCAGGGCCTTGACACTCTTTGGTTCCTCTTGCTTAATACACACGAGTGTGCACAGCGCATCACTTGAAACAACTTGTTGTTCTCCGCTGTTCGCGCACGCAACTCTGACTGTGGTAGAGAAAATGTTTTACAAGAAAACAAACGGCTACCCCAGCAGCACCTTTGTTTACGCTGGAGTGGAGGACTGATAAAATCAAACTGACAAACCGCTATCATGACGCTTAGCTGGTAGCTTGGTGCACTTCTTCAAACCATTACAGCCTGAGTGTTCTTTATTTGTTTGTTCTTTTGTTTTTAGTCTCATTGGCTGCGTTAATGTTTTGCTAACATACAAGCTAAGAGAGCTAACATAATGTTTAGTCTTTTTTTTTTTTGTGTCAAATCGGGGTCCGTCTGTGGACCATCGGTTCTTTGGTCGAAATGATCACTGTCAAGTGAAACCGCCTTTAATTTAAGCAGATACTCGTTTGCTTTACGCTGTTTTGTTGTTTCTCCTACTGAAAGCAGCTATGTTTGTTTTGCCAGTCAGTCCAGCTGAGGGGGTGTATCCTGGTGGGAAAGTGACATCAATGCATGCCCTCTATACTTCACTCCGGCCCTCTATTTGCTCAGTTGTTCCAAGTTCCACTTCAGTGTTTTCAAATTTCTGCTAAACGAGTGAGTTGGGTCAGCTCCTTCAACATGTTTCATAAACATTCTTATTGGTCCAACTGTAGGAATCCTGAATCCCCACAGCATCAATAACCACAGCAGACTGGCTGCTTCTGTACAGTATGTCTGTGTCTTTCCAAGTTCTGGTTTCTCAATGTTTCATGGCAAAAATAAAAGCCTTAGTTGCGCAACATGAATTCCAGTCCAGTTCTGGTGAAGTTATTAGGAGGGGTCAAAATGCCCCCAGCCCCGCTACCACAAAACGCATTGCTTCACTGAATGGTTGAAAGTTTAGATTTTAGTTTTTATATGGTGGGAAGAGAGTGCAACGAGAGCAAGGGAGGGCGACTCTTTACCCTGCAGCCATGCGTAGTGGATGTGGTGACTGGATGGAGGGCTTTCAGTGCCCGGGCAAAGACCAGGCTGGCCCTGTGCCAGGCAGAGAGAGGCAGGGGAAATACTCGCACTAACAAGCTCTGTAATAAAGATTATTTAAATGGAACATAGCTGCAAAGAGATTTACAACCTAAAGATTCGTAATTTGTGCTTTTCTGATGTTATATTAATAACCGTCAGACAAATAAAGCATTTCAAAAGGTGATTACAGAGGAATAAAACAAGCACATAAAATGTTCAAGCTTTTCATGAAGTTTACTGTATATCCTGTCGAAAGCTTTCTTTACTGAATAAAAAGATAAAGACCCACAGAAGGTCATCAGGCTTGTCTCACTAATATGAATAAAAACTACACTACAACAATGAATCTGAAGTCAAATCCCAAATTGGCACATGCAGTATTCAGGCATTAAGGGGTAAGTATTTATCTTTTATTGTTATTGAATGCTTTTTCTTTTTTTTTTTATAAATGTATTTATTTGAAACATGAACAAACATAATTACACAGGTTTTAAACAAATCCAAACTTACTGGGAAAAGAAAATAAATAAAGACAGTGAAATGTTTTCTAAAATGTAAATGGTAAACATTCATCATTTCAAGGTTCAATTTTGACTAACAGTATTTGCTTGCTAGTGCTTCAGTGAAATCAAGGATTGTTTTTTGAAATTTTGTATGCTTCTGTATGTCGGTACATTTCACTACTCCGATGTATTAAAATCCACCCTCTGTTAACATTATAATGTGAAGACCTATAATGGGTGGCGGTCTTTGAAGGGAGACCAGAAGCTGATCCTAATTTGTGAAAATCACCTCTCCATCATCATCTCCCCCCATATCGAAAATTTCTGCACAGTGCAATTACCCGAGTGAGTGCAGTGATCCTAACTGATAAAAAGGCAGGTCCAAACTATGAAATCAAACCCAAGTTGTAATAAATGGCCCAATCCTTTAATGAGCGATAAGATGATATATAAGATGAAAACAAGGGAACACATAAAAACAGCAGGGGGGGACTGGAAAGAAAATGTGGCAGCTCACCAATAAGTCCTAGAAAAAGAGTTTTTTTCCGAGGAATTTTAAAAGGGGGCCAGTGCTTGAAGTGCCCTCAGGTGTGCGGACAGTCTTTCATGTCATTTGGTGTTTGAAGTCTCGGCTTTAATGGATTGTATACATACTAAGTCTTAAAGTACAGTGCAGCATGGAAATCTAGCTCCTCCTTCAACGCCACATGATTCAGCCCCATTGCACCGTCTCTCCCCTCATTAAATGACACATATAGGTCTGTAAAAAGCTTTAATGGATGTCTACTGCCGCCGCGTTTGTAGGTCAAGGATGCCGTAAAGCTGACACTACTTGTGTTATAAACTGAGGCCACTTAGTGTGTGTTTGTGTGTGTGCGTGTGTGTATGAAAAAGAGACAGCTGAAGGAGCAGAGTGGGAGAGAGAGAGACTGTAAGCAGGGCCTCGCAGAGCCCTCCTCTGCTGGAGACCACGAGGAACAAGTAGCCCAGTAGTGCGGAGCAGAACCTCACCGTGTCATTAACACTCCATCGTCCACACAACCTTTAATTTCTTCTTTCTGTCGCTTTTATTTTCATCTCGCCTTGCGCCGCCTTGGTCCCTGCTCCCCTCCCTCACAGCCTCCCTCGCTCCTTTGGCTTTCCAAGCCTCCATCCAACTACTCTACCGTGTCACTGGGTGCAGCAGGCATAAATTAGTCATTTATAGAGGGGTGTTAAGCAGACACTCCTTGTTAAAGCTGCTCTGATCTGATTCCTAGCCTTAGGAATGACCGAGGGCACCATGCAGAAACACACACAGGTTGTCACCAACATCTACTTCTTGGTGCCGGATGCATAAATTGTTCAGTTCAGGGTTTTTTTGTTTTTTTATTTTTTTATATAAAGCACCACAAAGGCAGAAACTTACAGATGTCTTCTGTCAGACTGTCAGATTTATAAGGCTGTTTTGTACGCATGATCCAGTTTTATATTTCTAGAATATAGTGAAACTGTACACACATCCACATGGCTAAAAATGGGAGGGGAAATCCCATTGATGTAGAAAAGATGTAGACATACCGCTTGATCAGTAATTTGAATATGAATATGCAAGTTGTTTTCATCGTCATATCTGGTGACTTGCGGTACAACAGCAAAGCAGAAGAGCAAAATTCACAGGAGTGTAGCTCATCAAGATGTGGTCACCGATGCTGCCACTACGTCTGATCTGTTTTGAAGTGGAAAGTATTTCAATTAAAAGAAGAGCAAATAACGGTGACGGAGGCTTTCGTCTCTGTTTCCGCTCTTCTCCTGTCTTAAATCAGGCTGTGATGTGCGATGACAGACAGGTAGATGATCCAGTCACCTGACAAGTTTTTTTTTTATTTTATTTTTGTCTTGCTGTTTCTGAAGCAGACTTCCTTGATGGTTCTGTGTGACAAACCGTTTGATCTGTTATCCTATTTTTGTCTTAAATGAAAATCATTACAGCCACTGAAATCAGGGAATGTTCGATGTTCTTGCTTGATTAGATGTCAGTTTTTGACAGTCACTCGTTCAAGAAATTGACTGGCTAATTTTTTTCAGCGGCATTTGCCAGAACTTCGTGGAATTATGATATGCTTGAATTATACATGTTTATTTTGTTTAATTGCTTTTTATGAATTATGCCTTTCCGTTCCAAACCAGGGATGATAAACTTCCAAATGTTCTCTTCCGTGCATGTTTCTGTTCTTCAAATATTTGAACTTTTTTTGTTCTTCCATTTGTCTCTCACACATAGTTTCATCTTATCCCATAGGAATTGAAGGTGGGATGATTTTCTCATTTAGTTTCTTAAATGGTGGTCTTCAGTGTCTTTTTCAAGGCCTTTGCCCCCCTTCACATCCAGCATGTTTCTTCCTTTCTGTGACCCTCATCTGTCTCCACATTTTTTCGCCGACCCTCTTCGGCGCTCTTTCAAGTCCCTCCTTCCTTTCACTTTCTGATCTCCCCACGATATGGGTGTATATTTACATATGTGTGTGTGTGTGTGTCTGTTGTTGACTTAAACTCCTCCAGCCAGAGAATAGCTTCTAGTGGGAGAATAGTGATGAAGAGCGCAGCGATAAAGTTCAGATGCTAAGGACGTTGGATGTCAGCAGCTGCCAGCTTTTTGGAGGAAAAGCATTCATCTTTGTCTTTTTCCTACTATGCAGTCCGCCAGTCAGCCCTCGTTCAGATTGCCTTTACGCTGAAACGGAGCGTCCGTGTCAGTGGACACACCACAGCTTTTTTATCTGCGCGAATCCGGACATGTTTATGCAATTTTAAAGGACAGAAACGCACCAGAAAAATACCCCGAAAAACCCGAGCATACGCACACGCATGCCACACACACGCCACACACACGTATGCCGATGGGCCTGTGTCCCGTCAGTGAATCTCTTTGGCAGCAGCATCAACTCTGAGGCTCTGTGGGAAGTGTGGTGGTCTAGTGTATCCACTGTACTGTTGAGCATGTTTTTGAATGTGGTCATGAATGTGCCTCTTGTACATGCTTGCACGGCTGATGTGAAAACAATGTGGAATTTGGTGAGGTAACAATTGAAAAGGAAACTGACTTTTTTTTTTTTACGTTAAAAGTGTGTGATTGTTATTTTACTTTGTCCCGTGTGTACTGAGGACATACTGCAGCCTTTTATCACAACATTTCTCAGCACACTGACATCTGTAATCAGGCTCACCAGTCTGGGGACCAGCTTGTGTTTGTACAGTTGTTTAGCGGTTTGCCTCGCTCGCCCGTTGAATCCCAGTGTGCCTGGAGCCTGTAATAAGCATGCAGGACAGTCTCCCTGTCCTTGGGAATCCATAATCTAGCAGTTTGCGGTGAGGTCATTCCTCTTTGGGAGGAGGATTGAATAATAAGCAGCCACTGAACTTCCTCAGTTCAGTTTCCTCTCCAAAACTGCCTTGCATCATATCGAGGAAGTTTCACGTTCATGGGATTCGGGGGTCCGTGGAGTTTCCTCCAACCCCTTATGGAGTTTGTGTAGGTGGACAGCTGTGCAGCAGCCACGTCTAGCCCCCCTTTTTTCTTTGACTCCACAACCCAGCTGGACAGCAAGCCGGACTTAAATGACACGTTGCCAGTATGATTTAGAGCCTCCGGACATTCAACTTTTTCTGCTTCAGGTGACCCATGTATGGAGGTAGAAAAATGTGGCCCCATTTTGGCAAATATAGACTCATTGCAAGTCTTGGTCTTCATTTTTGAGTCTTAAAGGCAAAATGTATCCCCAAATGAATCGGAATCCAAACCAGGTGACAGCTGTGGAGTCTGAAACCTGCTTCAGGAAGCTTCACAGTTCATAATAAATAGCTGAAATTCCTGTTTTTTGTTTTTTTTTTTCAAAGCTGGAAGTGACTCAGTGTCAAGATTATTATTTTTTTTTTTGCGTGACCTTAGTGACCTGAGTGGCTAAATTCACTTGTTAGATTTGTATTACAACAGGACCTCACAGATTCATCTTGACTTTTCTTCACAAGGTCACAAGCGGTGGAACAATGTGAATGGTAGAAAACTGCTTATTTGGCTTTTCACTGTGCAACGCAGGGTGTCTTGAGCAGGGTGCAGAGGTGTAGTTTTCACTCTTGCACATGTCAAATCCTTCCTGGGCTTGTCTTTGTTGGTCTGTGCCGAATTCCCGACTTCAGTGCTCACCGATGTCCAATCTTTAGTTAGGTCCTTGCTACATTCATTGTCCTTTTCATGATGCAACGTAATATTTCCTTGCATCCTGTGTCCTCATGTAACCTGGAAATTGCTCCCTCCTCCTTCACCATTGCGGAAGATTTTCAAATCTCTTTAATGTCTCCTGAGGATACAAGGAGCAAGGAGAGAGGAAAGCTTCTCAAGGAGCTGGGAAACACAGTTGTATCCTACTCTGTATAAAATCTTGCATCAAGTAGCATGATATGTGAATATCTGCACATAAGTGCTTGTGACTACTTGTAAGCTGACCCCTTGTGTAACCTCATATTTCGTTGTTTCCCAGTGTTTTGTGTTGGTGTATGACTTTAGATTGTAATTTTGGCTTATGCTTTGGAGCAACTTCTTGCCTGACCCATTTGCCTTTTCCGCAGCTCACATTGTTTTGAACTTTTTTTTTTTTTAATTTTAATTTTATTTTTGGGAGTTTTTGGTTTTTGCCCTCTCTCTTGGACTGTTTGCGTTTTAGCCCGCGTGTGCGTGTGTCACCCCCGTCGCTTTTATTAAAACACTCGACTCTCAACGGTGGGATCCCTCTAACAAGTCTTATCTCTGGCTCCCAGTTGTTACAGCTCAGACATGTACTTTACATTTTGCATACCCCTAAATCCGTCTGTTTTGAGCTGCGCTGGTGGTCCAGATGCATTCAGCGTGAGATGCTTATAGTCTGCTGGCTCAGAGTAACTGTATATACAGAACGTGTCTACCTGACATTGAACATTCGAACAGACCGCCAATGTCTCCATGTCTCACTGTTTCAGACTCTTGCATGAATGTATGTGTTTCATGGACTAGACTACACATTTTAATTGTGCATTTCTCTTGTCTGCCTATGCACCTCAAGTGCACATGGAGAGTCTCATTTAAGGGTGGAAATTTTTTCTCGCATGTTAACATTGTTTTTTGCAGTGAAAAAAACCGTGGCATCTAAGGGCCAACTTAACAACATTTCTTGTGTGAGAGGACCTTTGACCACAAGTGGCCAGGCCTCCGTCCAGATTTAGCTTCTCATTCGCAATATTGCCACAGTTCCTCTGTCTCCATTGTTTGGCTTTGAAGTTGACAAACCGACACGATGAGGTCAGGCCAACCCAAATATCATAGGGTCACAGGTTTTATTGTCTGCTCTCACTTAATGCCCTTAGTATGCCAGCCAGTTAGGCATCTTTCCATGAGTTTCATCTTAAGGTAGAAGTGCAGTTTTTTTTATATATATATATATAAAAGGTGGGTATCAGTGCTTTTAACAAGATTCCTCGTTATAAAGAAAAGGATTTCTTGTTTTGGTCTTTATCTTGGCTTCGTCATCACCATGGCCTTCCCAGTGATCTCTCCCATTCTACATATCTGCATATAGGTTACAGTCCAGACACTCATTCATTTTTCCTGCTATCCTTTTAGTAATAGAAAAAATAAATATATTTTAAAAATCCTTTCGACAAATCAAAGCTCTCAAATAGTAGATTTTGACTAACACATTAGCAGCCCACACGGGGCCATTGTCTGAATGAAATTGCCCAGAGATAGCAACATATCGATCTAAATCAGGAATGATTCAAGCTCAGTCATGGATTGAATTCATCAGATGACAAATCTTGACAGATGCACCAACATACTTCATTTTGGAAACCGAAAAGTTCTGAGGTTTGCTACTTTCTTATTCATCCCTTGCTTATGCCGATGTTTTTAAGTTGCCAGAGGTTTTAAGTTCCTACCCTCCCTGTCTTTAAATTAAACGATGCATAATCAAGATAAGATGTGGGAAGCACCACGTGTGTTTGTGCTGTATGGATTGATGTGTGTTTAAGGAATTTGTTGGACTAAGCAGAATGTGTCCCTTTAAGATGAAAGCCAATCTCTTCTCTCTCTCTCGCAGTTTGTCATTGTGGCTGTGGAGGCAGATGTTCTAGTTCTCCCTTTGGATCTCCTTTCATCATTTCCATCCCAGTCTGTTTTTAGGCCTGACTAATCGAACACAGCATGCCCCCTGAGACAAGAGGGATTCTCGTGAGATAGTAACTTTGGCTCCCAAGGCCAGACGTATCTTTTAGTTGAAGTGACTTAGTTCATAAGAGAAAGGACTTTAGCAGATGAACTGGCCCGCATATGCTCTTGTCCTCACTGTGTCTTTTGACTTCCTATTTCGTCCTAAGAGTGTGCTTTTCCTGCTGTAAATGACTCTAATATGAGCTGTTAGAGTTTTAAGGTTATGTTTGGACCCAGTGCCATTGTACCTCAGTGGAGGAGTCACTATGTGTCAGGAAACGGTTGGTGTAATTATGTATTCTCAGTAATATGCATCTAAACCACCAATGAGTCCATCTCCTAAGACTCTTACTACTTTAGTCTGACACTCAGCCACAAACCCTGTGGAGGATGTAGCTAAAAAGCACATTTTATGATTTAATTCTTTGAAAGGCTGCATTATTTCCCGAAACTGCAATTCCTTTAGCCGCAGTTTTCTCAAACAGGACTAAAATGTTGCATTTGTAGGGGACTGGTCGCAGGTCCTTAAAAAGCAAAATATGTAATCCTAAATATAGTTTTATGAATAAAAGTATGTAAAAAGTTTTAAATTGTCTTAAATTTAGATTCAGTGGGTCTTTAATAATTCAAGTCACTTCACTGCAAGAACCTGTCTAGTCACAGAGGAATCTTTATTTCTATTATTTTTTATGTGTCATAAAACTTGTACTCATATCCAAGGTAACTAGTTAGCATGCTAGCCAGCAAGGGAGCAAGCTAGCAAAGAAGCACAGTGTGTATGTGACAGCTGTGCAGCAAATTCCAGTTCAGCAATTTTGCTCCACGATTCCCTCCACCAGCAAAGAAAAATAGAAATTTAATTCAAAGTGGTAAAAAACAAAAAAACAAAGGAAAGCTTTGACAACTCTTAGCGGTGGATCACTC
>CAAKHG010044977.1:60581-112765 GCA_901007715.1 Dactylopterus volitans
GTCCTATCAATTCTTGACGTATAAGTGTCCAAGTGTGCATTTATCCAAAATGCATGAGCGTACTTGTTTTGACAGTGACATAAAGCATGTTTCGTGCGTCATTTCACTCCCACCTGTATTAACCTCCTGATCTTTTCTCATGTTGAGCTCATGGATGGAATGAGATAAGGGATAGTCAGAACCGCATATAAATGTTACCTCAGTGGGGTTAGCTGTGGTTGGAATAGCAACAGTGGTGTCCTCTCGTTGATTTTGCAATGACCAATAATGAGTGAGTGACGTCTTGTGATTTAAGAGGTCAAGGATCAGGTGACATCATACACACTTCCTCAGGGACAGGCTGAGGTCCATATGTAGGAAGGAATGAACGTGTGCCATCATATCAGGATCTCAAGTAGATTGCGATTTAATTAGCTGGATTCAGATGAAAGATTCATAATGTCCCCTCCCGGTTCTCTACTCCCAGTAATATTTTTCTTGCTTGTGTTCACTGTGTCTCTTCAGATTCTGAACCACCATGGATCCAGTGCCCGGAGAACATCGTTGCAGAGACGGATGAGCGGCGTGGCATCGCTAACATCAGCTGGGATGTTCCTGCTGCCACTGACAACTCGAAAGAGGAGGTTGGATACAAAAGTGTTCCAAATATGCAACTAAAAACTATTTGAATTATTTTGAATGTTTTTTTTTGTTTTTTGTTTTTAAACATATGTGTCTCACTCCTCCAGGTGGTGGTGCAGGTGAAACCGGTATATACTCCTCCCCAGTTGTTCCCAATTGGAAAGGAAACCATAACTTACATTGCGACAGACCGCTCTGGGAATCAGGCCAACTGCTCCTTTACAGTCACTGTCATTGGTGAGGTCATCCTTCCATATGGTCTGGCTCCCATGGTGTTTAAGTAAGAGAGAGGAAACGGAGGCCTTTATCATTGGCCATGACATATTTTCTGCAATTTAATTAACTGTAAAAGCAAACTGAAGCACATTTGAAAAACAAAAATCACAGTAGAGGTTGAACGTATCGGTCTTTGACAAAGCCAGTGGTCATATTCCCCAAGTGGCGAGTCAAGATGTTGAATGATGGAGCTGAGTGACTTCACAAGATGGTCAGTTTTTTTCTACAAGCAGAGGTTTCTGCTCTTCTCATGTTTTAGATTATTTTATAATGACACTTCTCTGGACATAGTGACTTTAAAGACCTTGCCTGTTTTTAAATTCAAGCTTCCCTCGTATGCTTTGAACATGACAGTATATATTTTCACTGAGTTCAGGCTTCTCCAGTGAAGTCGGCCATTTGATTTTCCATGAGTTTGTCTTGTTCGTTTTGCCAGTGCTGATTCACAAAAAATTGGCCAATTGTAGACAGAGAGATTTCACAGATTAAGTGCAGAATATTTATTTTTCAGGTTGCATTTGATTGTCTCACAGTGAAATCTAATATTGACCATGACTGGTTGGAATTTTTGTAATGGGACAATACAGTTTAAATAAGTCTGCATTTTTTACTTTTAAGCACTTTCCAAGTTTGGCACTTTTAGTGCACTGTTATCACATGCATCCTGTTAGTTATAGGACACTTACAGGAAATGTCCTCTTACTGCAGCTTACTTACACAGCTTACTGTCATTCAGCATGAAATGTGCTCTAATTAACATACTTAGCAGTCAGGCAGCCCTTGAACCCCAGCAGGTGAGAAACAGGGTAACAGCGGAAAGTGAAAAACAGAGGTGTCCCATGTCAGCTGCTCCATAATCACAGCAGTGAGGGGGGAAAAAAACCTCAAGAGTGGTAGCTGGGAACATTTCCACATGTTATTATGGGGGTGGAATGGTGTGGGTTTTTTTTATTAGAGACATGTGTTTAACTAGTGCCCTCTGACATTCTGTGCTGAAGGACTCAGATCAGTGTACCAGTCGGCTCCCAACTCCCTATCTCTAATATCACCGTAATGTGTTCCAGTCCTTGGAGCAGTTTTTTTTTTTTTCGTCTTGTATGTCTTTCACAGCTGGTGCTGTAAAAGCCTCGGCTTTTTAACAACTGCCACGAACACGTGTAATATTCACAAAATGTGCTGTTTTAATTTTGTGCTTCCCATCTAGCCATCAGGCATGACGGCTTCTGCTCGTATCCCTTTTCTAGATACGGCGCCCCCGGTGATTGACAGGTGCAGGTCGCCGCCTACGGTCCAGGCCACAGACGCGGAGACAGCAGTTGTTTGGGAGGTGCCGCAGTTTTCCGACAACTCAGGTATGTCTGGTAGCCATTCTCAGCGACGGTTTATTCTTTTGCTCCTCCGTTCCACTCTCTTCCTCCTCTGATGATGGTTTAACAGGATCTTTTCCATTGGGTGACTGGAAAAAAAGGATCAGGATTGGGTTCTATGCTGGTGTGTGCTAGTGTGTGTGTGTGTGTGTGTGTGTGTGTGCGTGCATGGGTGCGTGCGTGCGTGCGCGTGTGTGTGTTTCTGTGTTTTTTGTACATGTGTGTGCATTTCTGTGTTTGTATGTGTGCAGTATGATGAGATACACTGGATGAAGGATGGATTGTAATTGTGCCCTTAAATGTCTCAGTTTGGGGTCTGTGGTAAATCGAAAGAGGGTGAATAGAGAATAGTGGACACTGTTAATGTCATTAATGTTAGAGCAGATGGAGGCACTGGAGAGAAGCAGGTGTTTTTTTTCTCCATTAAAACTGTCCTTTAGTGGGCATTTGCACTCGTTTGCATACTTATGTGGGTTTATACAGTATTTGAGATTAACACTTGAGTTACTTGTCACATCTTTTTGCAGTACACAACAGAACTGTAGATTAATCTCTCCATGTTAGCTCCTCGAACCAGTTGGTTCACATTGGGAGTGCTGAATTGACAATTAACTTGTGCTTTAATGACAAAAAGCAACTATCTAAAGTTCTCAACTTAAAATTTGTACAAATACTGGGAGCAAATAAAATAATAATCAAAAGTGCTCATTATAAAGAACGCCCGCTTTCATGATAATTCAAAGTGTTCTTATGTTAGCTGGGCTGTGTCGAGAGTGTCCATATGGTGGATAATTATTGGGTTTAAACATTTCACACGTAAAGTATTAATTTGTGAAGTAACTACTAAAAGTTGTCATATTTTAAAAAAAAATGTAATAACATAAGACATAAACACTCATCAGCCACTTTTGCTAACACGGTGTGCCTAATAAAAATTCTTCTGCTGCTGTAGCCCATCTGCTTCAAGGTTCCACGTGTTGCGTGTTCAGAGATGCTCTTCTGCAGACCTTTAATGTTACGAGGTAATTGAGTAACGGTTGCCTTTCCATCAGCTTAAACCAGTCTGGCCATTCTCCCCTAACCTCTGCCATCAACAAAGCACTTTCATCCAGAGAGCTGCTGCTCACTGGATATCCTCTCTTTTTTCCTGACCATCCTCTGGAAACCCTAGAGATGGTTGTGTGTGAAAACCCCAGTGGATCAGCAGTTACTTAAATACTTAGAGCAGCACGTCTGGTACCAACAGTCATACATGTTCAAAATCACTTAAATCACCTTTCTTGCCCATTCTGATGCTGTTTGAACTTCAGCAGATCTTCTTGACCAAGTCTACATGCTTAAATGCATTGAGTTGCTGCCATGTGATTGGCTGATCAGATACTTGCATGAACTAACGGTATGAAGATATACTGTTTACACACACACACACATACACACACACACAGCTCGCACAGCCTACTGCGGCGCCGTGCTCCACGTTACACTGATATTTTTACACAAAGCCACTTTTGGTCTTCACCGTCTTTTTGTTTGCACAGATCCACATTTGTATAGTTTTATCAGATATCTTTGCAAATTTCATGTACTGTCATGTACTCTGAAGTTCTTTGTGGGATAGTGTTGCAAAATAAAATGGTCCCCATGATGCAGATGTCGTTTAATGCCGTCTTGATCATACGTTTTCAGCTGCTCTGTCTCCAAATCCTAAAACTGGATCAAATAACAGTCAATTTCATCCACTGCCTCTTGGACCAAATGAAAGAAATCGATGCTCACTTCTTGTTCAAAGGCAGATCTCTGATGTGTGTATGCAGGCGGTTGTGAGGAATTAAAATTCAACCTGTTTCACTATGTTAATGTCGGCAGATCCAGCAGTAAAAGAGTGTGATAAGGCAACGCTGCCAAATGGGTTCAATGATGTAGGGTGGCTGGCTTTCTTTAGCTCTACCCATACAGCAATGGTGGTGACAGACAACAAACCAGACTTCTCTTGGGCTCCAACCCACAACCAGGCCCCTGTATAATTCACTGGCCCTCACTCCATACACACGCACGCACACGCACATGCACGCACACAGACACACACACACACCTCTGTGCCAGTGCTCAGATATGTGCTTGTACGTCTAGAACACACATAGACAGCATTGGACGCACACAAAAAACACAGGCCTCAAACTTCAGGTCTCACTTTTTTTAGGCCCAAAGTGGTCATTCCCCACCTGCCCTCAGAGGTGCACCCCCTTCAAGCACACTCACACACACGCACTGTAATAACAGGCTGCTGTGGCTGCTTTGGGGCCACACGACGTCAGCCTAGTGCTGCTTCGACGTCAGTGTTTTGTTTTTCCAGGCCCACACCCTGATGCCAGAGCTATATATAGTCACGACTCAGCAGACACACACATAAGCACATGTGCAAACACACACACACACACACAGCTTATATATAAGGGGAGACACCAGACTCCAGCAAGCCAGACGTGTGTCAGCCCTGTTGGAATGACGTTGCTACTGTAACGGGGAAGGTGAATTGGGCAGAAACGAGTTTTCCCAACTTCTTTTGTTCATTTTTTCCTTCTGACACTCAGTACAGATGTGTGCCAGCCTACCGGCAAGACCCACAGTCTCTAGCTGACATTTTGATACTTCTGTCTCGCCCAAAGCCCCATCCATTCCCGTCCATCACTATCCATTTTTAGGCGAACCAGACGATAGTAATTGTCCCTCTCCAGATCCCAAATCGAGTTTTTTTCTCCTGCCATGGATGCTCTCAACATGTCATTGTTTCATACAGTTTATGTAGTTTGCTAAGAGTGACTCATATTCCTGGAAAATGCAGTGTGATTAACACTGCCCTCTGCAGGATGACTAGAGTGACAGTTTTGACAAAAGAAAGTGCCCATCTACTTGGAATGACCCAAGAAAGACTAATGAAAGCTGGTATCAAATTGTGTTTGTGGCATAAATTCGTTTGCTCTTGATTACTGTAGAGCTAAGACTGTTTGACTTTTTTCCTCAGGTAAAGCGTCTGCCTTGGGTGGGGGGCATTTTTTTCTAGAAGGCCGTGATCACTATTGAAGTATGAAAGGGCCAAAGTTTTCAGCAATGAGAAGTTTGTAGCACAGTCAGCATGCCTGGTT
The DNA here is from genome assembly GCA_901007715.1 of Dactylopterus volitans. Lineage (NCBI taxonomy): Eukaryota > Metazoa > Chordata > Actinopteri > Syngnathiformes > Dactylopteridae > Dactylopterus > Dactylopterus volitans. Next base: position 65,989 of record CAAKHG010044977.1, read on the forward strand.
GAAAAACGTCTCCAGACTTTGTAATGTTGACGTTGTAAATGTCCACTCTTGGATAAAAAAATGGGACATTCAGACTCAACCTTTCTTTTAATTCTGTCAAAAACGACTGCTACTGTCATGACTGTAACCTGTCACTCGAGGTGAGCAACAGTCAGCTTGCACGGCCTATGTGTAGACAGCGCCCTCTGTTGGAATTAACACAAGCAGCAATACAGACACTTAAGTCGTACAGTAGGTTTGACTACTGTAATTGAACTACTTAATGACGTCACGAGGAAATAAAGACTGCAAATTTATTTAATATTAAAAACCAGTTTATAGTCTTAAGAGCTAGGATCAAGTTTATCAGAATTTTTTTTTTTAGGATCAGATTATTTGTTCAGCATCACACTTGTCTTATCAATGAATGTGCTTTTAAATGTAGTGACTTTTGTGTGGCATGTATTATAGGTGGTCGCCTCACGGTCACCAGCAGCCACACTCCAGGCTCCCTGTTCCCAGTGGGAGAGACTCTGGTCCAGTACACTGCCACCGATGCTGCAGGAAACAGCCGCACCTGCAACCTCACCATCACTGTTCAAGGTTCAGAGACACATCATGAATCCTTAAAATGGCTTTTATTGAATCTTCCTGCATAAATGTATGTGTACATGTAAAGCATGAATGTTTGCACTTTATTTCTTTCAGATATTTATTCCCTGACAATTCTATTTGATATATTTTTACTCAGCTCTCTTATTAGTTTAAGGATGTACTTAGTGGGCCCATGATATACCCATTTTAGAAACAACAAGCAAAATGAAACGTGTAAACAATGCAATTATTAAAAGATTTGCAGTCCATACTCTTCAAACATTGTCAAACATTGTTCATTTATCTTTTGGTATTTTAATAGTCCAAGATGATGGATTTGCATATTGTGACCATTATCTTTGTTTGTCCAGGGACAACATGTGAGCAGCCATATGTTCCGGTAAACGGAGAGTTCATCTGCACTGAGGAGGATGAGGGCGTGAACTGCACTCTTCACTGCAAGGACGGCTACAGCCTCACTCAGGATGCAGTGCACAGCTACTTCTGCTCCTACAACGGTGTGTGGGAGCCGCCGTCCTCTGCAGACAGACCTGACTGCTCAGGTGAGAACAACACCAGTTGCTCTGTTGCTAGATATTGAAATATTAATAAAAACCAGTTGTCTTCAAAGCATAACTGCTCATTAAATACAGTGAAGTGTATCCCGTTGTAAGTACATTTAAGAACAGATAAAATAAGACAAGATAGGCTTGTCTTTGAGTTCACTCAGTTGTCAGTGTATTCCTATATTATACACTTGTTTGTGGACATCATTTTATTCCTTTGAGGATCTGTATTGCATGTTTAGGTGTTTGTCCAGCAACTTAAAAAAAATGCCTTTTGTGTTCCCCAGTGAACCGTGTAGCAAACAATGGGTTTAAGCCTTTTGAAATGCTGTTTAAAGCATCACGTTGTGACGACGTGGACCTGGTCAAGTCATTTACCGGGCACTTCAACACCAAGCTGGGAAGCATGGTGAGGAGCACGCGCAAACACAGACTCAATGTTTGCTGTCATGGTAGTTGTCAGGACCTATAAAAGTTTTACCATTTGCATTTGCTCAAACACATGCTGTTGCTTTTTCTTCATCACAGCTCCCGAACATTTGTAGCAGCGATGATGTCACCTGCAAACTGGAGGTGATGTCACAGGGTCAATGCCTGGAATACAACTACGACTACGAGAATGGATTTTCTATCGGTACAATTTACAATCACAAATGCATCCACATTAAATGTCCCACCTAGATACTCAGTGAATCATTTTATTTATCATTGTTCCTCTCTCTCTGTCTTTCTAATATGCATCAGTACCGGGGGGTTGGGGTCCTCAAGGCACCCAGGACTATGCCTACTTTGAATCAGGCTTTGCAACAGGCACCCGGCAGCTCAGTAGGCGACAGCAGGGCAGCAGCATACAACCCCACCACCGCAGCAAGAGGCACAGAAAGATCACAGGCCCCACCAGAGACCAAAAGATACAAATCTATTTCAATATCACAGGTAGAACAACTGTAATTTGTGTTTTGTTAACCACTTGGTATCGGAAACGCCATAAGTCAACTAGAGTCCTCATGTTGATGTACAATGATGAATTGTGAGTTATACTGCTATGCTCCTATGATTAGACATACTGTAAAAATTTATAGAATAGGAGAATACCAAGGTTGCACACTGAGGATGATAAATACAAAAACATGAACAGGTTAGAATAATGTGAATTTAAACACAGAGAATGGACATAAGACATTCTAAGCATCAGAATGAACCATCTTTTTGTTACATTAAGTTAAATATTTTCATACAGTTTGTGCCATGATGTGGAGTTAGATTGTTAATTTTCAGTGTTCATCAAGAGACGCATTCATGACTTTTTTACACTTTTTTGATCACGACCATATTATATCAATTAAGTAAAACTGTTCTGTCTTAATACCTTTAGCCATAAGTGCTTTAAACTTCGCCCATTCTCCCAGCAAGCATCCCTCTACCCCTGTCGAGGAATGACTCAATAGAGGTAGCCAATCAGAGGAGGCTCCTGCGAACTCTGGAGCAGCTCACCAACCGTCTGAAGCGAACGTTGGCCAAGCAGCCGCTGTCAAGTTTCCACGTGTCCTCGGAGATGATCGTGGCGGACCCCAAATCGCTGGAGAGTAAGAGGGCCTCTCTGTACTGCAGACCAGGCTCAGTACTCAAGGGCAGGATGTGTGGTGAGTGGGGAGGGCCCGCTCTCTGGTGCTGGATGTCATTCCTTTAGTTATGGTCATCGCTTGTCACCACTAAACACTAATTGTGTGCACTGTTGCAGTCCAATGCCCGGTGGGAACGTACTTCTCTCTGGAGTATAATGAGTGTGAGAGCTGCTGGCTGGGCTCCTACCAGGACCAGGAGGGTCAGCTGGAGTGCAAGTCCTGCCCTGAGGGGACCTCCACCGCCTACCTGCACTCCCGCAGCATGGCTGAGTGCAAAGGTATGAAGCATGCGCTGAAGCACATATTGAAAGTCAGACCTCACACTTGATGATTAAAACTGTATTTGAATGTAGAATAGAACTAACCCTTCGTTTCTGATTATTATTTGCCAGTTATGCCTGCTCATGCCATTCGCAGGACTTGCCTTGTGTTCCTCGTGACATGGACGCGACTTGTATGTGTTTGCAGGGCAGTGTAAGCCAGGTAGTCACTCTGTGAACGGGTTGGAAATATGTGAATCATGCCCACTTGGTCACTTCCAGCCTGGTTTCGGTGCCCGGGAGTGTCAAGTGTGTCCTGACGAGACCTCCACTGTCACCAGAGGAGCAGTGGATGAGATGGAGTGCGGAGGTGATACAGTTTGACAGTGCCGAGCGCACGCCTTTAATGTCCCATCAACCTGCTGATTTTTAACTCTGAGAAGCATTAATCAATGTCAGTGTATCCAAAATACTGCTAGCTAACAAGAACAGTTATATTAGGGACTGAAATTGCCTCTTGGAGATTTCAAATAATTGGATGATATTGTAACCTTTTATGATATGAACTTGGAGATTTTGTAGTTTCCAACATGCAAATTTTACTTATTTGACATTTTTGGGCAATTCAGGCAGTTAACCTTCTCCCCCATGATCCTCTCTACTCTACTCTATTTCACTCTGTTCTACAGTCCCTTGTTCAGCGGGTCATTTCTCCCGTACCGGTCTGGTTCCCTGTTACCCTTGCCCAAGTGATTACTACCAGCCTGAACATGGCCGCTCTTACTGCCTGTCCTGCCCCTTCTATGGAACTACCACGGTTACGGGGGCAACTACCATCCAACACTGCTCCAGTAAGTGCCCCATTTAAGGTGACCCCAAATCTTTTGAGTCCAAAAAAATACTCCCGTACTCCACTAGATTTGTCCCGCAGACCAAAGAATCACAGCTGAAGTGTCTATCAGTGTGTATCTAACGCAGTTTGTTTTCAGCCTCTTGGAAACCTTCTTAAACCACTCTTAAGGTCCTGATGTTGGTTTTAGGAGCCCCCTTTTGCCCCTTAAAGCAGTTTCAGGTTCTAAGCTGAAGTGAGCAGACATGCGTTAATAAGGATCTTTGCAGTTCAGTTTTAACACGTCTGCGCCATATTCATTTGTCACATTTCATATAGCTTATGTTACATTTTTGCAGGTAGCCAGCTGAAGTCAACTGGAAAATATGTGGACCTGTTTTGTGTCAGTGACCCTGTGTCTTTGAGACAGCTTTTGTAGAGTTTTAAAACTTTCTGGAATCACTCTCGTTGTGTGGTTTGTGATCAGTGTTGTGAAAGTCAGTCCAGTTGGAAAAGGGATTACTGCACAAGGGGAAATGGAAATATTCTTTTTTTTCATTGCACTGCTGCAGAATGGAAATAAATAATGCTGCATGGCTGAAGTATGGGAATGTACAGTGGTTCAGAGATGCTGCCAGTTTTGAATAAGAATACAGACTTTTGTTCAGATGGATCAAACCCGCCTGCCAGTCTGGTAGCGAGGGGAAAGATCCTCGCTGTGTTTTTCCGACTTGCCTTCGCTCACATCGTCTGTATCTTTTCCGGATGCCATTATCAGGTTTTGGCTCCAGTTTTCTTCCTAAAGAGGAGAGTGTAACCGCAGCTCCAGAGGTGGAGACCAATGAGGACTACCAAGCAAGCAGCCAGGTTTGTCTTTCTCTTTTTCTCCGCCTTTTCTCCCTAATCGAGACAAAATAGAACTTTTTTTTTTTTAGATTTTTTTTTACACCATTGTAATGTCACTGTCATTATTGTTTTCAATGCACAACGTTCCACATGGCGCATCTCTGTTATGTACTGTACTGTGCATTCAATATACAATAGCAACAGCGATTTTGGTGTCCTGCCAAATTAAGTTGGCTGAAAGGAGACACTCTAAATGTGCGAAAGGAAAATTAAAGTGTGATGCGAAGGAATTCAATCTCTTAGTATCTTTGTAGAAAGAAGAAGAATTTCCATAAATCATTGCTTTCTAATTGGTGCTACAATCACAACATATATGTGATCATATTTATCATTATGACATTATTCGAAGCTTTTAGTGTTCCAAATTTTCATTAATTAACTGAGCACGTAAGAGTCAATATACAGGTTTGTTTTAAACAAACGGGGTTAGAGTTGGGTATTTTTTTTTAACAACATTTACAACCGAAAGTCACCTCAAAGAGTCCGGTGAACCACTGGCGAACATGCATGTCAAACAACTATAATGTCTAGAGTTTGACTTGGCCACATGTATACAGTACTTCTATATCAGTGCTCAAAGCTGTCAAATAAACACAATGCAAATATCACTACAGATAGAAAATTGCAATAAAATCTTTAGTATGACAATAAGAAAATTAGAATCCTGAAACAGTTTTCACCGAAGGTCTCCGTAGAAATTTGGTGGTTTTCAGACACTATGATCTGATTTGCTGTTCCCGCAGGTTTTCCACGAGTGCTTCCTGAATCCCTGTCAGAATAAGGGAACATGTGAGGAGGTCGGGGCAGGATATGTCTGTACCTGCATGCCTGGGTTCACAGGTAAACCATCATTCAGAGCTTCGGCAGGTCTAGTACCTGGAGTTTGTACTCTTACAAACTGTTAAAGCATTAAGTTAGACAGGTTAGCTGGCTTGCCAGCAGCTCATCATGTAAAGGAGCCAGGATGTGTAACAGCCTCTCTCAGCTTAAACCTGAAGCTAAAACAGTGGCTGTTTAGTTCCAACAGCTGCTTTGGACATCAACCTGTTTTTCTCTTTGTCTTTTGCTCATTTCTATTAATTTGTGACGTGCTTTGTCACATATTCTCCCTAAAGATGCCATAAATATAAACTTCATTCAGTTACTTATTTCTAGCTCTGTTTTCATAAATAGGAAGGAACGGATCAAGGCATGTGTGAATGGAATCCAAGTGATTTCTGAATTAAAAATTACAAGGATTTCTCAGGATGATTCACACATACATGATTCACTGTAAATGATCAGAATTGTAGCTCAGATTCTAGATGGTTTATCCCTTTCCTCTGCTTTCCATCATTAGGAGTGTTCGCTTAAATGCCAGCAGGCATTTATGTTAGTCATTATTGAGTTGTGTGTGACTTTGTTATGATGAGTGCTCGACATTTGTTCTGCAGGTGCAAAGTGTGAGATTGACATTGATGAGTGTGACTCGGCTCCATGCCAGAATGGAGGCCTGTGTAAGGACGGTATGGGAAGCTTTCAGTGTCAGTGCAAGCCTGGATTTTTAGGTAAAGGACCAAAGTTTAGTTTCTGATACACACAAAAGTCTGGAGATGAACAAACACGGTGTAAAATAATAGTATATTTACAGGATTATTTTCAGATCATGGAAAAATTTCCATTAGATACTCAATAAGCAATCCAAAACTCCCAGACTTAAACAAAGAAGGAAAAACAGGAAAAATGCTGTTTTGACACTTAAAGAATATAAGTTTGCCCAAAGCTTCGCCTCAGTATCACAGAGATACGCACTTGAGTATGCACTTTTAAGAAAACTATGTATTCATGTACCCTACGGTCTTGAAGCTCAGACATACATCTACTATAAAAGACAATATTCTCATTTAACAACATCGAATGGTATATACAGGTGCAGTATGTTGTTTCAAATGCACTTAGCTGATGTTTTTGCTCTGTTTTTCTTAGGCTCTCTGTGTGAAGCGGAGGTGAATGAATGCCTCTCCTCCCCCTGTCTGAATGAAGGCGTTTGTGTCGACGAGGTCAACAGGTTCACCTGTAGCTGTGCTGGCGGCTTTACAGGTTAGATAACAGGAATGTGTTTCATTAGTCTGAAAGTTGACTTCTCCCTCAGACAGTTAGAGCAACGGCTTAACCGTATTACATAACAAAATAATTCCCTTTGTTTAATTATGTGTATTACTGGACTGGACTGGAGTCCGCAGGTCTTTCTGCTCATGAGATCCTATTTCTATTTGAGAATCAGTACATGTGCATTCTGTAGACTGCACATGTCGTGTGTGTATATATATATATATATATATATATATATATATATATATATATATATATATATATATATATATATATATATATATATATATATATATATATATATATATATATATATATATATATACACACGACATGTGCAGTTTATATATATGTGCAGTATATATATATATATATATATATATATATATATATATATACACACACACACAGTATATGTGTGCATATATATACATGTGTAAATGTACAAGGTATGATCACCACAGTTTAGAAAAAATGTGCAAGATGTTTTCTGTATGTGTTTTACCAATGTGTCTTTTCCACATTCCTGCAGGATCTCGTTGTGAACTGGAAATAAATGAATGTTTGTCCAACCCCTGTCTAAACGGAGGGGTGTGTGAGGACTTGACAGGCGGTTACACCTGTAATTGTGCCGCTGGCTACTCAGGGGATCGTTGTGAGGTCAACATTGATGAATGTTACAGCGCCCCCTGTCTGAATGGAGGCTCATGTCTGGACGCTATCAACAGTTTCAGGTAAAGAAGACATATTTGGGAAGCCACCTCACAAAGCCTATTTATACAAGACTCAAGATGTAGTGTTAAGTTTAAACAATGATTTTAATGGGAAAAACTCCTCTAAACAGAAATATAAATTTCTGCATTTTTTTAATAGGCATGCTTTTACTCCATAGTCTTGATTCACATGTTTCACACTTCACACCTAAGTTTTTCAGCTAATAAGAGAAGATTATGTACTTGGTTGATATGATGAAGTCAATGAGGAAAAATCCAATTCAAAAATAAGTTTCATCTTTGTACTTTCGAATTCTTGCTACTGCAACGGTCAACACGTTTGCAGTTCAACATAATACACAAGGCATGATCTCATAAGATAGACACACTTGATAGTTTATATTTCACCTAGTTTGCACCAATACTCAATGAATACTTTGTCTCCTTTCTCTTTCGCAGGTGTCAGTGTGTGGAGGGCTACCGCGGCCGGCTTTGCGAGGTCGATGTGGACGAGTGTGACCCCAACCCCTGTGTGAATGGCGCCAGCTGCCTGGATGGTCTGGGCTCCTACACCTGCCGCTGCCTCCCTGGGTTCAACGGAACCAGGTGTGAGACAGGTACTATAGGAGAGACAACACATCACCATGGCAACGTCAGAAGAAGCACAGTGACAGATTGCTGATGTTAATGACATGGGTTACTGGTTGCTATGAGAAGTAGTCTGGTAAAGATTATTTTTAAATGAATTATTTTGAATCAACTGATGTGTGATCATGTAAGAGCTTTATCATGTTTTTGGGACGCAATTGCCCGAAACAACCACTGAACAAAAAGAGAAAAAAAGCTCAAGGAAGAAGAAAACCAGGCTCAACGATTGGCCAGTACTGAAACCAGAAATCCATCCCTTCAGCCAGCTTGTTCACCACAAAATAAAACAAAAACAACCGAGCAACACCAAATTTATGCGGTCTTAGGGTTTCTGTTTTTGGTTTGGTGTTCAAACCTAATATGTTTTCCCCAACAAGCTGCTGAGTTTGGGCAGTGAGCTAACCAGCATGTTGCTCTGTCCATAAGATGAATGCACGAAGGCAGATGCCGTGCTGTGGTTACACAGACGCCGAACGAGGTATTGCAAGGATTTGAAAATTTTAAAAGTAGTAGCACTGCGCTCTGCATCACTTCCTTTCTTTGGCTCGCTCGATATACCGTTTGCGTTCTCACTGTAAGCGAACCGCACCAGGGTTCACTTGCAAATGAACCAAGTACCCCAGCACCAGAGTTCGTTTGAGTGTTCACACCGCTCCAAATCAGCTGTACTATCCGTAGAAGCAGACCAGAGGTTTATTTAAAACGGGCCAAACAGTGGCAGCATGAATGCACCCAATGACAAAGAATTTACATTTTTATTCCGTCTTATGGTAAATATCTCTGCTTTGTCTTGCCAGAGATGTCTTCCGCCTTCAACCTGGACTTTGAGGTGTCAGGTATCCATGGTTATGTGATGATGGACGGCGTGATGCCGGCACTTACAGAGATCACATGCACCTTCTGGATGAGGTCGTCGGACACCACCAATTACGGCACGCCCGTCTCCTATGCTGTGGAGGGCAGCGACAACGCTTTCCTTCTCATAGACTACAACGGGTCAGTTATATAGCATGCAAACAAAAATACATGTACACAGTTGTATTGTAGATGCTCTTACAAGTCAGGGTTGTCATTGTCTTACTCTCATTTCTTGATTTTGTTTCCGTCATGCCTACAGATGGGTGCTGTACGTGAATGGCAAGGAGCGGATCACGGACTGCCCTGCGGTAAACACGGGTAGCTGGTACCACATCGGGGTGTCCTGGAGGAGTTGGGATGGGGACTGGAGAATATATATCAATGGGAAGCCCTCAGACGGAGGCAAAGGCTTGTCAGTTGGCACCACTATCCCAGGTGTAGTGCTATCCTCAGCTTGGTTACTCTTCTGCCAAATATATGATGTGAATGGATGAGTTCGAATGCTCTGATAAAACATGCTAGATGTCTCACAGGTTATTATTTTATAGTTGCAGTATTCAAGTGGAACAGAAGAATATGTTATCAGTGACAGTGGTTAACCTGTAATATTTTTTGTGTCCTTTAGGTGGAGGGGCGCTGGTATTAGGTCAGGACCAGGACCAGAGGGGCGAGGGCTTCAACCCCGTTGAATCCTTTGTTGGCTCCATAAGCCAACTCAACATCTGGGATCGTGTCCTCACACCCCAGCAGGTAGATATGGAAAATATTATCTTTAATTTACAGTCAGATTTAGGTCATCAAACTGGAAGAATTTCCTCAGTAACATGAGGAATCTTTTAATTCGTATAATTACAAAGTATTTCTATAGATAATTCAAAAGACTAAGTCAGTGGTATCATCATTAGGTTTGAGATTGCCCTGTCTGAAACCAAGTTTAAGATGTTACCAAATAAAATAGCAACTTGCAGTATTTGAACGTGAATCCAACATTTTTAAGTACAGCATACAGTATTTCGCACTGCCTGACCATAACTTCCTCTGGTCGTACTGTAGATCAAGGTCCTCGCGAGCAGCTGCCCAGCCTCCCATGTGACCCACAGAGGAAATGTCCTCGCCTGGCCAGACTTTCTCAACGGGGTGGTGGGCAGAGTTAAAGTGAACGTCAGTAGTATTTTCTGTGCTGGTAAGTGTGCTTCACCAGCGTAGTATTTTGAATGATGAACTCAGTAACGATCTCTACCAGACTGAAAAACCTGTTTTCTGTTTAATTCAGACTGCCCCAAGCTAGAAAACGCTTTGCCCCACCTGCATGCATCCACCGTGGAGGTTAGCCCTGGAGCCCAGGTTCAGCTGTCCTGTGATCCCGGGTTCTACCTGGTGGGGGAGCCGTTGCTCCAGTGCCAAAATAAAGGAGAGTGGAGCCATCCGCTGCCCAGCTGTGAACGTAAAAAGCCCACACACAAACCGCTCTCTGATTTATATTTCAAACAAGTTGAATCATTACACAATAAAAACCAGGAATATGCTCTTTGATTTAGTATACATCGCCATAGTTTAAACATCGTACAAACCCTGTTTCATGCACACATACCGAAATCCTGAGTACGATTTTAAAATGCACATATTACATTCATCAAAGCCAAAATGCAGTCTTCATTAGAAGAGGAACTTTATTGTCATGGCGCACGGGTTACATTAAAACTCTGTTTAGCCGCAACGTTTCTTTGTAGCAGCTCCAGTATCATGTATCTAAAAATAAAAAAGATATACATTACGTTAAGTTACCAATATTCAAAAATAGATGTCAATATGTGTTTAAAAAAAGAGTAGCAGCATAACAACAAATGTTCTGATAAAAGGGCCAAGCAGCCGCATAGAAACATCCCTCTGTCTTCTGAATGTGTTGCAGGAGTGTCCTGTGGGCCCCCTCGTCCTCTGGAGAACGGCTTGTTTGAGGGAACGGATTTCCATGCTGGCAGCTCTGTGGTGTATCAGTGTAATGCCGGCTTCTACCTGCTGGGAGACGCTAAGGTGCACTGCACCAACAGCGGCAAGTGGGGAGGAAATCCACCAGCTTGCCTTGGTACTTCATTGCTCAACATGCATAATTTAAAGGCTCAGTGTGACCTGATAACACCATGGGAAAATTAAAGAACAACCAAAAATAGAAGACTGACTAGGAACAAAATATCTTTTCTGCTTTTCCCTGCATGCATTTGACTGTGGGTGTGTGCAGATGTGGACGAATGTGCGCTGGGATCTGACTGTGACGATCATGCCAGCTGTCAGAACACAGATGGCTCCTACACCTGCACCTGTATCCACCCGTACAGTGGCGACGGCAAGAACTGCACAGGTAAATGTGATACCGATAAATGAAAGTCGATAACATGAGCTGATTAAAAAAAGAGCTGTGGAAACTCTTAAGATATTAAAAACGTTTGATTTAAAGCCTGTTTAAAACGCTTGAATTATTTCACCTGTCCATACATCAAACCATTTCCTATGTGTGTCTGCATGTTTTTCACCCCAGAGCCAGTGAAGTGTGACAACCCTGGGTCTCCTGAGTTCGGCCACCGAGGTGGCAGCAACTTCCTGATGGGTAGTGAGGTTGTCTTTGGCTGCGAGAATGGCTATGAGCTGATTGGCTCGTCTCGCCTTCACTGCCTAGAGACGGGGAGCTGGGATGACTCTATCCCATACTGCAGAGGTGAGCAGCTATTTGTCAGGCCAATGCCGCGTGAGAAGTTTTGCGCAAATTTCCTCTCAGCTGGCACGAGCACAAAAACACAATGAGGTTTTCATAAATCCTTTGATACTGCAGCTTTTGTTTTCACGCCACTCACATTTTGAGCATCTGTGAATTACACAAGACGTTTTCCCAGCTGGAAATGGATTCATTACTATTCCATATGATAAATAACCAAACAACCCCGTGGAAGCCAATAGGCTCTGCATACCAGACAAGACAAAAATATATGCAATATATGATAACAAAGACACGCTTGCACCCCTCAAGAAAATTCAGAAGCACAGAGATCTTGAATGTACAGTGTATGTACGGACAAAAGCAAATAACACTGACATACTTAGACACACACACATTATCCACTGTGCCTGCATTACACGCCTGACCCCCAGTGCTGTGAAGGGGTGATTACATATGCAGCTGTCTTTTTGTCTTCCACAGTACAGCAGGCTGAAAGGCCTTACCACCACAGCACCTCCATCTTGGCTCTAAGCCACACGTTCTCTTTTGACAACAAAGCAAAGCTCACTCAGCCAGACCGTTTTTTTTTTTTGTGATTTTTGATTTATCACTCTGAAAGTAAAAAAAAAAAAGGTTTATCTCATTTGATGTAGTAAGTGTGAACAAATAGTTTTATCATCGGGTAACATTAACATATTAAGTTGTAGTTGTGAATGCTTTAGAAAGCACTCTCTTGCTCATTCTTTGAACAAATCTATATTTTGTTTTTTAAGTTAAAAACAAAAACCGTAACATGATTGGTAACAAGTAAGAGAATATGATAAAATCCCCAAAAGGTGTAAGGTGAAAGCAGAGCTTCTTTCATCCATTACAAAAGTAATTCATGTCCACAGATCAGAAGTAAAGCTAAGTCTGGAAGGCTGTGTATGCAGTGGATAAGATATGAGGAGACCTTTTTTTGCCTTTACCTGTAACTCACACTTGGTCCATTTCCTGTACGGTGTATATGCTCTCAGTTTGCATTAAAACAAGAGGTGGGGTCTGAGCCTCTGCTGGCCTTTTTTGGGTTTTCGGTTATTATTATTATTTTTTTTTAAACTAGCGATTAATGGCTGCGCTTTGATGTTGCTCTGTAGCCCTCTCCTGCCCAACGCCATCCATCCCAGGGAACTCTGTCATGAAGGGAAGCAACTTCACCTTTGGAAGCAAGGTGACTTTCAGGTATCATTTGCGTCCCCAGATGCACCATGCCGTATTCATGTCCCAGTGAAATATTACAAAAGTAAAATATTCCAAGTTTGTTTTGACATGTGTATCTCACCCTGTTTTCAGTTGTATGAAAGGTTTCCTGCCTCAAGTCCCCTATGAGTTCCAGTGTCTCGCCAGTCTGAGGTGGAGCGGGACGCCACCTGTCTGTCATCCAGTGACCTGCGGGGGGCCTCCCATTGTTGGGAATGCCGACTACACCCTCACCACAAACACGTACCTGTCCACTGTCTTGTACACTTGTGCAATGGGATACAGGTATGACTAGAACACTAAGTCTTCTAATGACACTATATCATCATGAACTTTGTATCGCTTTGTAAAATGACACCAGTTTGAATCTTTTAGCATGTTGTAATCTACAGTTGTGTAAATCTAGGTGACATAGTAGCAGCAGTGTGTGTAAACTAAGTAGTGTGTTGGTGTGAAGACCACAGGGCTCCATGGAGGTGGTTTGTGAAGCGACAGGGGAGTGGAGCCGGCCCGTTCCCCGTTGCGTGAGTGTCTTGTGCAATGAGCCTCCGACCCTGAGAGACGCAGTGACTGTAGGAGACAACTATGAGCTGGGGAGCAAGGTGCACTATGTCTGCAAAGAAGGGTAAATGTGATTAAAGTCCCATCAGACAATTTTTGTTTTGTCAGTTAGGTGTGAAGTGCCAAAATTTGACCCAGCCGTCTGGATGCCTCAAAAGTTTCCACCTTTTGGAACTGACCAAATTCTAAACATGATGCAGACAAATTAAAGTTGTATAACTGTGTGCAAGTTTTTTCTTATTATTTCAGCCACTTCACAAACAGCTGGCTGTGCAAATCAAACATTGCTAATATTGTGATGTCCAATTAATGTTGAGGAGCTTCAGTACTTTTTTTCCCCTTTTCTAATCTCTCTCTGTCCTCTTGACAGCTACACTCTGATTGGGTCAGAGACCAGGGAATGTCTCCCAAGTGGCCAGTGGACTGACAGCTCTGCTCAATGCGTCCCCCGCTCATGTGGCCCTCCACCTGCCATTGACCATGCAGAACCCTATGAGAGCCACCAACTTTTTGGAGACACTGCTAACTACTACTGCACTGATGGATACACAGCTAGCAACAACTCCAAGATGGTGTGCAATGCTCAGGGCTTGTGGGCACCCCCTAATGGAATGGAACCCCCTCGCTGCATTGCAAACTTTTGCCTGCGTCCACCTGACCTCCCAAATGCAATTTTAGATTCCGTCAACAAACCTAAATATGCCAGTAACACTGAAGTGAGCTATAAATGTGAAGAGGGCTTCATGCTCAACACCACAGCAACACTGAGATGCCTGATGGGAGGAGAGTGGGAGCCTTCGCCATATGACATTGGTTGTGTGCCGGTCAGGTGCTCCAAGCCAGAAAGCATCGATAGGGGCTATGTAAGTGGAACAAACTATAGTTTTGGAGCTGTCGTGGCTTACAGCTGTGACAAAGGCTTCCTGATCCGAGGGGAGAAGAGGAGGACCTGCAAGGCCAATGGAGAGTGGGGAGGAGTCCTGCCTACCTGTGTACCTGTTTCCTGCTCCGCCCCTCCACCCCTGAGGAATGGATACATCCAGGTTAGCCACAGACACCACAATTGACACATAGTGCACATTGAGGTTAGTGTTACAAGATAATCAGAGAGAAGAGCAATAGATGGTGTAATGTTAGGGTACTGTATGTTTATTTGGTGAGGCAATTTTTAATGTCGCCATATTTCTTGTTTAATTATTGAATAACTGTATTAAACATAATTTTCATTGTCGTTTTTAACTTCAAAGATTACATAACCCAGTAATCCTTGATTTATTGTAATGGGTTAAAATTTGTACAATGATTTACATTGATAGTTCCTTTGTTTTGATTATTAGCTAAACAGAGAGTGTTCAGTTGGTCCACCGTTTCATTGAAATTAAATGCTGAAAAAAAGCCAAATATATGGATATGAAGCTGCGCTTTGAGAGGGATGCCATGTGTTCCGACCACACTTATAACTCAACATATATAGAGAATAAAATTTTCAGCTGAATAACTTTTTACTACTTTTTATTCCTGTAAAACATCAGCAACCACTTTTAAACTTAAAATAAAAAAAGTTTGACCGAAAGTGCTACCAAATTTAGTCAGTATTAGGAAACTGTCCAGAAATTTGACTCATTAAGTGATAAATTTTTATTTTCTTCATCTTGTTAAATAAAGACCTTTGTTATTTCTTCATATTACAAATTTATTCCATGAGCAAATACAATTATTGAAGAATGATGAATCCCTGTGTTTATCTCTTTATAGGTCAGAAGTCGATTTACCTTCAACAGCAAGGTGACATATGCCTGTAATGCAGGGTACAGATTGGTTGGTCGCCCAGAGCGTTTTTGCCAAGCCAACCGCCAGTGGTCCAACAATGACCCCCCCACCTGTGTCCTTTTGACTTGTGACCCTCCTCCCGATGTCGTTCACGGACATTACAGGGGCTCTGAGTTCCAGGTTGGTCGCAAAGTAGAGTACATCTGTGACGAAGGTTATGAGCTGGCCGGGGATGCCATCTGGACCTGTCTGAAGTATGGAAGGTGGGATAAAACAAGGCGTCCTCGCTGCTCCCCAGTACAGTGTCCTGAGCCACCGCTGGAGGAGAACCACTTGGTTCTGAAGAGCCTGGACTCTGAATCTGGAACAGTGGAATTATCCTGTGAGGACGGCTACGTCCTTGAGGGGGCTCGGATCCTTCGCTGCACACCATCCCAGGAGTGGAACGACACTTTTCCTGTGTGCAAGCAGGTGTTTTGCGGACCACTGCCTGAAGTATCATTTGGTGGCCCTTCCGTGGCTTCAGCTCCGTTTCCTTTCAGCTCTGTGGTGACTTACACTTGCGTGGATGGCTTCACTTTAAGGAAAGAAGGGTCAGTGTCCTGCTTAGCCAGCGGGCAGTGGAGCAGTCCTTATCCAGAGTGCATTCCTGTTGAATGCCCTCAGCCTGTGGAGATTTCTAATGGTATCGTTGATGTTCAGGGTCTGATGTACCTCAGCAAGGCACTTTACAGCTGTAAAACTGGATATAATTTAGCAGGGAACTCCACTGTCCTTTGCGGAGAGAAGGGACTCTGGATTGGAGGGGTGCCTTCTTGCCGCCCCATTGAATGCTCAGTCCCTAAACAGATTGTCAACGGGAGAGTCGCTTATACAAAACTGCAATTCGGTCACAGTGCCACTTACTCGTGCAGGCGTGGATACCGTCTTCAAGGCCCAGAGACTCTGAAGTGCCTGGCGAGTGGGGAGTGGGATGTTGAGGCTCCTGCCTGTGTGCAGATATCTTGCACCCCACCCCAGCCCATTGAAAATGGTTTTGTAGAGGGTCAAGATCACAGTTTTGGTGTCACTATTTTCTATAGCTGTTTTCCTGGCTTCCAGCTGGTAGGCCAGGACCACCTGACGTGTGAGGAGTTTGGCTGGTCAAGTTCTGTTCCTGTCTGTGTTCCCTCTGACTGTGGCCTCCCTCCTCACATTGACTTTGGGGATTATGTTAGGGTGATGGAGCTGAGAGGAGGCTCTGGAACTGCTTCCAAAGATACTGGGACATCAGCCTCACCCATGGACTTGAGCTTCCTTCATGGGACATTGATCGAATATCGTTGCCAGAAAGGTTACGACCTCACAAGCCCAATCAGGCTGGTGTGTCAGGAGGACGGGGGCTGGAATGGGACGGCCCCATCTTGTGTCCCAGCAGAGTGTGAGACACCCCCTCACCCAGAGAACGGCTGGGTGAATGTGACAGATACTTCCCTGGGCAGTATGGTCAAATATACTTGTAAGGATGGGTACCAGCTGGAGGGGGAGCCAGTGAGACAGTGTGTATCAGGTCGACTGTGGACAAATGATGCCCCAACATGTTGCCCTGTTTCCTGCGGTGACCCAGGAGCTCTAGCCAACGGCACAGCTCATGGAGGTGCTTTTGTGTATCCTGAGGTCATTCACTATGAGTGTAGTCCCGGGTTTGTCATGAGGGGTAGTGACACCATTGCTTGCCAGGCTAATGGGAACTGGGATGTACAGAAACCTTCGTGTGAGCCGGTGTCATGTGGTCCTCCTAAAATCCCCAGTGATATTACTTTTAAAGGTTTGGAGTACACCTATAACAAGGAGATTGAACTGAGTTGTCGGCCTGGCTTCCTCTTAAAAGGGAAATCTATTAGTATTTGCCAGGCCGATGGTACCTGGAGCCATGTGTATCCTACTTGTGTACCTGCCCGCTGTGGGAAACCTTCTCCAATAGCCAATGGGCATGTATCAGGGTCAGAATTTGGCTTCAACAGTAAGGTAAAGTATGAGTGTGATGAGGGGTACACACTTAAAGGAGATCCTACACGTGTTTGTCAGTCTGATGGACTTTGGGACAAACCGGCACCAAGCTGTGACATTATCAGTTGTGATCCCCCTGAGGACATCAGCCACGGCTTCTTGAACGGCTCCAGCTTCAATTACGATGACGTAGTGGAGTACGTCTGCTTCGATGGTTATGAGGTATTCGGCAATCCCGTCCTGCGATGCTCTGCCCAGGGCTTCTGGGTGGGCAGCGTGCCTCAGTGTCGGCCCTGCGTCTGCAGTCCCCCTGTGGTGAAATTCGGGGTGGTTCTCGGTCGCGACCGTGCCTGTGGGGACCGGGTGCACTTTCGATGTGACGAAGGTTACAAGCTGCTTGGTCCTACTCAGGCAGTGTGCGAGAAGGGAGGTGTGTGGAGCCCCGGTGTGCCTGTGTGTGGCCGGGGAAGGTGCACTGTTGCTCCGCCTACAGTTGCAAATGCTGTCTTGCAGGGCGGCAGTGCCGCCTTCCCAGACACTGCTATATACAGGTGTAGGCCTGGCTACCAGCCAAGGGGGTACCCACACCTTGCCTGTGGAAGAGATGGTAGATGGGGTGAACCGAGAATCAGCTGTGAACCTGTTAGTTGTGGGAAACCTCCAGTTGTTGCCCACGCTCAGGCGGATGGAGACATCTTCACCTTCCCGAACAAGATCACATACAGGTAAACACTGCAATCATCACTCTAATTTTTTAAGTCTGTGTTATCAGTTAAATCTCTGCTGGATATCGCCAGCCCTCTAATATGTTTTTCGAAACCTGTGTTATTAAATGGTCCAAACTTCAGTGTGAAAAAGCGCACTTTTGTTTGTGCGTTTTATCATGATTTGTTCGTCTCATGTGTATCCCATATTCTTGCTTTCCCTCTTGCTTCAGTTGTGAGGATGGCTATGAGCTAGCAACACCGACTGCTACGCTGGCCTGCCAGAGTGACAGCACTTGGTCCAAACACAGCATCCGTTGCCGCCCGACTCCTTGCCAGCTTCCCACCAATTTCTCCATCCCCCATTTGATAATCACAGGGAAGGAGCTCTCCCCTGTAGGGAGCGCCATCACCCTTTCCTGTCCTCCTGGCTTCTACCTGCAAGGTTCAGCAATAGCCGAATGTCAGGTATGAAACATGTTGGTCAATCATTTGAGCCTTTGGTTCACTAACGCGATTAACGTGTCAACAAAGTTCAGTAAAAGTCTTCAAAGTCTGGAAAATGCTTGATTTTAACTCTTATATTCCCAAGATTAGGAGTATGCTAAAATTAGCTCCTTCAGAAATGCATAATTCTCAGCATGATTTCTTGTTGCACCAGCACACTGACTGTAAACCAAGGTAAACCAAAATCAGTCAGGGAAATAAACAAGGGGACAAATAAAATACAATAAGTCAGAAAGTGAAATAAACAGCTTTGACATTAGCAGGAAACCTTATTTCTGAATCCCGTTTCTTTTCCTGATTTCCGATAACGATGTTCATAGGAAACTGCAAAATAATGTCCTGTCCTGTCCTGTGTTTGTGTTGTGCCTTTAGCTTGGTGGTAGCTGGGCTCCCAGCATCTCCTCAGTTTCATGTGAGCTGGTGGTGTGTGAGAAGCCCCCTCCTCTACTTCATGGTGTCACTGAGGGGGACAGCTACAATTATGGAGACTTTGTCATGTACTCCTGCCATCCTGGCTTTGACATGAAGGTACTGCCTCTAAGCTCTCTGTTATCAAGCAGCGTAGCCGCTGAGGTTAGCAAATTAAACACATTGCTTTAAAACATTCTGACTAAAAATGCCCCACCCATCCACTCAGAGCTCATAAGTAACAATTAGATTACAGGGGGAAAAAAAAGGGGGGGGGGGGGATTCGATAACAGAAAGTCACATGGTTTCCTCGCAGCAGTCAGTGTGAGTGTATAGTTACAGAGTAAACAAAAGGAGCTGAGTCACTGTCTTCCTGGTGTGACGATACTCACTGTTATTTTCTTGCTACACTTTACGAACTGCTGGCTTCCGTATCAATTTGATGATTTTTTTTTTTTCCCTCAAAGGCAGCTTATCGCCTCTTAGTACAAATCGCTATCATGATCGTGTCACGTGTCCCTCTGCTGCCTCAAAATCAATGTCACATAGCTGTGATTAGGCCGTCCGCTCTTCTTGGTGGGTTTAAATTTTGTTCTCTTTTCCACAGGGTGACTCTGTCCAGACCTGCCAGGGAGACAGAACATGGAGTGGCACTCAGCCAGTGTGTGTTGGTAGGTTTGTTTATACAGACATGTCTGCGGGGTTTTCGGTAAAAAAGATATTTGATATTTAGTTTGGAGAGCTGGAAGGGATCAAACTCAACGAGAGAGAGAGAGGTGAACTGCAGCTCAGCTGTGGCTCTGCACAAAAACCAAAACCTGATCAATTGGCACGTAACATGTTTTTTTCCCCCAGGGCACACCACACGGTTATTCCACTGGCTCACTGTTTCTGAATAATTTATTAAGGCTTTCTCCCGTAGCGAGACTTCCACAAGTTAAATGGTCAAAATAGACTGCCTAAAATTCAAATTAAAAATAATAAATGAAAATAAAATCACCTGAACGAAATCACCAAGAGTTTATCACGTCACACAGCCTCTAACACAACTGTACCTACACATACCTGAACCTCAGCAATCCTCTGACACACCGTTTGTGCTCCTCTGTTGTCTTTCCAGCGCAGTCCTGTGGGTCTCCTCCCGCAGTAAAGAATGCAAACATCCAGACAACAGGAGAAACCTACCTACATAATGCCAGCTATGTATGTAACGCAGGCCTGCAGTTGATTGGCCCAAAGACTCTCATCTGTCAGGCAAACGGCACGTGGAGCCTGCCAGCACCCACATGCGAAGGTATAGAACAAACAGGGTTGACAGGTCAGATTGAACGTTACATACTTATTCCAGAAGCCTGGTGATGCGGAGGAATTCTAAGCAGTTTGAACAAATAGAAGGGGCACTGGGCGGCCAGCAGGAATAATACCACGACTTAAAAAACAAACAAACTTGTCTTTCTCTTTGTCTCAATGCTCACGCGCTTCTCCCCTCTCCTCGTGTCAGTGGTTGAGGGCTGCGACAGCCCCAGACAGATGCTGCACGGCAAAGTGCAGGAGCACAACCTGAACACAGGGCGTGCTGTGGAGTTCCAGTGTGACAAAGGCTACGACCTGGTGGGGGATTCTCTTGTGGTGTGTATGGGGGGCGACAGCTGGAGCTCCTCCTTCCCCACCTGCCAACGTGAGAAGCCCCACCTCTCTATCGCGCGCATCCTGACACGCTCAAACAGACTGTTAAACAAAGGAAACATGCATTCAGAGCTGGGACATCTATACACGTCTCTGTGTGCCCGCCGCTGCGTCTGTGTGTTGCACTTTTATGATGTAGCAACATGGTCGCTGTCGTAAATGTTGCTTTCTCACAGTCCGCTGTGCATTTGGCAAACACCTAGATCACAAAATGTATGTGGACACCCCTCCCCCTCACTGTAAAATGCTTTGCAACATCACGCAGTTTCTTCATATGTTTCACAACGTAGCTTGTTACAAAAGGGTGAGATGACTCCTTTGTACTCTGTGCCACGACCATTTGAGCATAGAAACTATGTTGCATTCCTAGCAGCTTTTGAACATGTAAGACAAATTTGTATTTACTGTTGACATTACACGTATGAAAAGACCATGAAAATAGAAACAGCTGGACGGCATAAGGGAGTGTAATACAAGCCCCGTTAAAAATAATGACTGGTAAAAAATTCTGAAGATAAGTTTGGTTGAGATTCACTACTTTGATATGTGACACGAGTGATGAAATCATCCCATATTAATCATTCCCATATTCATCTACCACCGATTTTCCTACACTGAGAAAACTAATATCACCAACTTACCACTGGATATTATAGAAAAAATACACTTCTGTAAAAAAAAAAAAAGTACATTGTCAGTTTTGACTTCTATGGACATCTCACATCTACCAGAGGCGTCATTTGTCACTTCCTTGTGTCACTTCCTCTAGTTGCCTACTGGAAATACATTTGGTTTGGGCGACGTAAAAAGTTTAGTGCAGTCACATCGCCTTATTGTAATCCAGCCATGGACAACCAAGTCTCTGGCTGTTCTAAGACTTTTTGTAATTATTTGGCCTTTGGCCCATACTGACACAATTTTTGTCATTTTTATCTGCTTTACCCACATAGACAACACGTCCTCTTCACTCTCAAACGTGCGTCTCCTCCCTTTGTCGTGCCTCTCAGATCTTAGAAGTGTTATCAGCATGCCCGTGTCCTCGCACATACTTTGCTTAAGGAAGCTGACCATGTTGTGTTCGCCGCTTGTTTCTCTTGCTCCTAAGTGGCCAAAAAAAACAAAAAAAAACCCAAAACAACCCCAGCTTATCTAGTTTTAAGGATTAATATTTTCACATTGCTAACAGAACCGCAGCACATTGAGTAATGAATGAGTCAAAAAAAAAAAACAACGAATCTGTCATCTGTGTTCCTCGCAGCGAAGCCGTGCGCGGCCCCGCCAGGCTGGAAGGAGGTCGGCAGCAGGAACAGATCCCAGGAGTTCTACGTCGGTCAGTCGGTCCGTGTGCACTGCCCCAAAGGTCAGCAGGTGAAAGGCAGCGGTGCCATCACCTGCAGACCGGACCAGACCTGGAGCCCCATCAGCTCTGTGTGTGAGAGTAGGTATTCTCCTTACAGCCCCAAGTCATTTAAAGGTCATTAGAAATGCGATCTAAAAACATATATTGCCAGCTCGCAATTATATCGTCTTAAAGGGATTTTCTGAAAGGTGTTACACATGTTTAATCCAACTGAATTTGACGCGGTACCGTCGTTCGTGTTCTGTGTCCGATCCGGGTCATTTGATTCAGTCATGCTTGGACAAATCAGTAAATCCAACCATGAGTATTTTTATACATTCAAACCATCAAATCAGATTTGAGATAACCAGGTGAAACAATACATGTTTGCATGCTCCTCTGTTCTCCTGGCAAACGCTTCTTTGCACTTGCATGGGCCCGCACTTCAATCTGAATGACACCTTGAGTCCTTTTCTGCTTCTCTTTGTTGTCTCTCGCCGAGCTTTTATCGCAACTAATGAGGCCGCATCAAACACTTTTGGTGTCCTGGACGCTGGAATAATTATGGACACCCCTGCAGCTTCTGTGGCAACCTTTGTCTGATCCCCCTCTGATCTTTCTTCAGTGCAGTCGCTCTCATTTTGTTAACCAATCAATGTTGGTGTGATTCAGCATCTGTATTTGCATGCCGCCCGTGTGCCTATATGCACGTGTACTGTGATCTTGATAATCCTGATTTGGTTAGAAGGGGAACTTTCCAGTGTACAGTGAATCACATTTGGATATTCTGCATGAAATTCATCTTCACAGGTAATGGGGGACCCGTAAAAAAAAAACACCGTCTGTTCTCTCTCTGCTGTCCACAGTTACATTGCTGTGTTTTGTGTAAATGCGGGGTTGGACAAAATAACAGAAAACCCCTCACAATGCAAAACATACCAACTCCACCAAACTCATCATTTTTAAGGTTGTTGCACAGCGTGTCGCCACGCAGATGTCCTGTGGAGCGTTGTCCCGGAAGTCATTCTTCCACCATCAAACACTTTTGAACACAAAAGTACCATAAAAGAAGTAAACCCACAATAATTGCGGGTGACTGATCCAACACAGGAAAGCACCTCGAGGGGAGAAAAACAAGTGAAGGCCCTCAAAAGATGAGCCGAGTTGAACTTGCACATTTGACAATCTCAACCAAAAGTCAATCACTCAAACTCCCGCTTTGTGCTGTATTGTTGGGTGTTTCTTTTATTTTGTCCGCTCTCCAGCAGACTTAGCAGCTTTCCTCTTCTCAAACACGAGCTCATTTATCCATCGTCGCCCGTTTCGGCCGTCAAGTTAAAACATGTCTGAGAGTAAAACCTAAAATGTTTTTGGAGCAAAGTCGTGCTTTCCCGGCGGCAGCAGCAGCAGCAGCAGCAGCATTAGTAGATGACTAATTCGGGCAGAGAGGTGTAGTGAGTAACTCCTGGGTCGTTCCATGTGGGCTGTTGTACAGGGGTGTCCTGTGGCCCCCCCCTCCACGTGGCCAATGGGGTGGTGCGGGGGGCGGTGTTCCAGTTCGGGGACGTGGCGGTGTACTCTTGTTTTGGCGGCTACGCCATGGAGGGCGTTGGAAGGAGCAGGTGTTTGGAGAACGGCACCTGGACGCCGCCTCCCACGTGCAGAGGTAGAGAGAACACGCCCGTGTGTTAACCAGAGGGAAGTCTCCCGTTTCCTCATTTATTTCCTCCCTCCCTCATCTGCCTCTTTACATGACGCCGTGCTGCTTTTTAGCTTAGCAGTTCTTTCCTGGAACGCTGCGGCTGGTCTCCTCCTCCTGGGGAAGCTTACTCCCCGCCTGCCCTCTAACTGCTCCGACCTACCGAACTTAACACCGCTTGCATGTGTAAAGGATGTGGGAGTTGGTGAATTTGGCAAAGGACTAGCTTGTACGGGGGGGATTTTATTTTAATAGTTGGGGAAAAGAGATCATCCAGGTTGCCAACCTGAAAAAGTACCTTTATCACAGACACTCTTTCCTCCTGCTTCACACTGTTTCTGTGCTAATTTGTAATAATGAGTAAGAATTGTGACTCATTTACATTTATGAATTGTATGTGAATACTTCCTGTAGCCTGGATCCAGCTTGGAAACAAAGTGGGCAAAATATACAGTGACATCATTGCACGAGCGTTTGGTCCATCATAACCTCCATAGATTTTTGATGTACGGACCTAAAGGCTTTTTATGTCAGCCTTGTGATGAAGTAGGAATTGATACGGGGAGAGTAGATCAAATAACCAGATTGCAGAGTGGTAAAAAGGTGTAAAGTCTTTGTCTTGGTTACCACAAGCCAGAACACACAGTAAGAATTTATTGAACCTCATATTTGCACAATGGAAGGAATCATAAACACCAGCTAGTGTCCTAGTGGGCCAACTGATTGTGGCCGTGCGATTGAGACAGGACAAAGGCCATTCTTGAAGTTGACATTGAAGAATCTAACTGAAATACATAGGACAGCAACAACTGGTTAAATCAGACGATTTATGAGTTACATGCCAGGATCAATTTTCGTCAGCTTACATTTGACGTTGTCATTAGTCAAAACGGCAGCGATTAGTTTCAGGCTGCTCCTTAGAATGACCACAACACATTGCCATCTGCGCGAAGATGTGCGACACTGTCGTGCATCAGTGTTGCGCGCGAGTGCGTGCAGGTACAGACGACGAGAATCGCAACCAGTGTCCCGCCTCCATATTCATGAGCTCCCGCTCTTTCCCGCGAATCTAAAGCGCGAGCGGAGCCCCACCGCCGATCTCATACAAATTCAGACGGCCACTCACACGCTTTGCATATGAAAACCAGGGCTGGATCCAGGCTCGCCTTCCCTCAACAGCTGCTGAGTCTGCGCTTGGCCCTCGCGCCACACGTGCACGCGGCAACACTCAACCCGCCCGAGGGGAGCCTGCTCCCGAGGAGGCTGCCGCCGCCGCCGCCGCGTTCGCACAGACGAGTGCGACCGCGCGCTTGCGTGGTAGTCCGCTGCGCTGCATGGCCGAGGCTCCCGCCACGTCTCCCCCTAACCGTTTCCGACTTTTGCACCGGTAGCGTCGATTGACCTCTCCTGCGCCGGTCGCTTTAAAAGGGATCGAGCGTCGGGAGCGTCAGAATTAACTTTCCACACGTACAGTCTTTAAATTGTGTGTTTTGGGAAGCCAATCTTAATTCGTCACGCCTTTGTGTGTGTGTGTGTGTGCCCTCTCTCTTTCTCAGCGGTGTGCTGGCTGCAGTGCCAGAACGGAGGCGCATGTCAGCGGCCCAACACTTGCTCCTGCCCCGAGGGCTGGATGGGCAGGCTGTGTGAGGAGCGTGAGTATTCACATTCACACGTGGGCCATGCACGCCGCGGGCCGCGCGGTTGCCTGCGACCCGAATGCAAACATCGCCCGCTAATGCACATGAATCCAACTGCTCGCTCAGCGGGTTTTAGCAGACAATGGTATACAAAGAGGGGCGGGAGTGGGGGGTCAAACATAGAGGGGATCGGTGGTGTTTTCCAGCTCCAGAGAGGCAGAGGGAGAGGGAGAGAGGAATTGGTTTTTCTTTAGTAAAACACTGTTAGGGGGAACTTTGTTTTTGTGTTTTGCTATATCTAACAAATCTGCTCCGAAAGGTAACAGAATTTCTTTGGCCCAGGCCACAGTCCTACGTTCTAGCTCAAATATTGACCAAAAAAAAACAGACGTAGGTCAAAAAAGTACATCCGAGGAGGAGGAGACGATGCACCGGCAATCACAGCGTCAGCGGGCACGAGTGTAAAGCAAGATGGAAGGTTAATTATGATGAGGTGGAAGTATTTAAAGTTTGTGATGTTTCATCGGAGAGCGTCACGTGGGTTGATATGCAGCACCGTGGGAATCCTGAGCTACAGTGTGAAATAATATTTCAACCACAGACGTAGTGTTTCTAAACTGTTCCATGTTAGCAGCTGGTTCCTGGGCCAAAATATGGAGTCAAGGTCGAATAACTTCTTCCCAAAGCTGCTACCTGTCATTTTAGCTCGCTCTTATCACGCTGGTGTTCAAGTGATCCGTTGGGTTAAGGTCAGCCCGGGATCGGCGCCAGCGCCGGTCTGTGGGACATTTCGAGCTTTCATTTTTGTCCAGCGGGAAGAAGCAGTTGTCCACATCGGCCCGCGCCACTCAGCACTTAAAAAACGCAAACAAAAATAAACAGACAAAACAAATTAAGCACACATATTCAGAAATTTTGACAGAGCCCAAGAGTTACCGTACAGGAGATGGCATGTTTGGGTCCAAGACTTTGCTTCACCGCCAGCGCCTCTATTGTTTTTTTTCCTTTCGCACACGCGGTATCGCATTCTCGCTGGCACACGGCCGGCCGGCGGTGCAGCTACCAGGTGCTCAGGGACTCTTGGTCTGACAGTAGAAATCGAAAGGGTCGATGGAATTACGCGTTAATGTTTGTCATAGTTTTCTGATATTTCACAGGCTGACAAAAAACAAAACAAAAAGTATAGTGAAACTAGATAGAGAACTAGGTAGAGGTGGGGCCGCCTCTTCACGCGCCTGTGTAAACATGCTCGAATATCGAAGGTGCGCGCGGGTTTTTATTTTTTTTTGACGAGGCGGATGTCGGTGACCGAGCGTGACTCCTCCTCTCACTCATCTCCAACAGCGATCTGCATCCTGCCGTGCCTGAACGGCGGCCGTTGCGTGGCACCCTACCAGTGCGAGTGTCCCAGCGGGTGGACGGGCACACGCTGCCACAGTGGTGAGTCCATGCTAGCTCGGTGACGAGGGCTGATGACGGCAGCACGTGCGGAGAGGAAGGCCTTACATAACAGGAACCCCCCCCCCCCCCATCACTCTCTCCCTCATGGCGCCGACTCAAGAGGGTCGCGGGACGCCGTTTTTTTTTTTTTTGCCGCCACAGTCCTGAAGCTTAAATATCCCCGTTTGAAACCCAGATAAAAATAGAAACATTGTGACCTTTAAATCTCTTATTATGAGCATCTGCTATAATTTTATGAGCGATCGTGGTGTAAGTATTTCCTATTTCATTTTATTTAGTCATATTTATCTTTTTTTTTTTTTTCTTTTTTTTTTAGCAGCTATTTCAGAGTTAAGCAGGGGGCGAGCATGACAGTGCGTTACAGGTTTTCTTCTTGAAAGACACAAACCTCAGAACTTCAGGTCGCGACGAGTCGGCGCTTCTTCACCGCTTCTTCACCGCTTCTTCACCGCTTCATGAAAAGATGAACCAAAACCACTTGGCCTGATACTGAGAACGACCACTGAAACTCGCCCGTGCCGCTTATTCATCAGCAAATACATGTGGCTAGTTATCCCAGACAGCTGGTGGCCATGATTGTGCTTTGTTTCCTGTGCTGTGTGTGTGTGTGTGTTTACGTGTGTGTGTGTTCCATTCACAGCTGTGTGTTCATCGCCTTGCCTGAACGGAGGCAGATGCATCAGGCCGAACAGGTGTCACTGCAGTCCGGGGTGGAGCGGACACGACTGCTCCAGGTAACCACGTCCAAACACTCTCACTCTCAATGAAAAAAAAAACAAGGGAATGATTAAATGAAATAAAATATTTCATTTAAAAAAATAAATAAATGCAAATTTCAAGTAAAGTGAAAAAAATAATTTGAACACACTTTCAGTGAGTAAATAATACGGCAGATAAAAAAGCGTTGCACTCGACACTGTACATACAGCACTTTGTTTTAATATTCAGTTGCTATAAAAACTGCCACAAAACGAGAGCCGCTGGGTTTCATTGCACTTTCTGGAACCATCTACACAAACGCACACGTTTACAGCTATTTCGCCTTATTTTAAGATGGCGAAATTGTCCCTGAAAATGTTTCAAAGGGACATTAAACTCCGCAACCATCGTTCATTAAAAAAACGAAACGTGCCTTGATGCATGAGAGCATCCAGGAGAGGTGTCTCCTGCTGACGGCAGCACTCACGTGACCAGCACAGGAACCTCTTTTTACATTATTGTTTCGGGGCATTTAATTTATCGACCAGGCAGCAGGAGACAGATGAAAGGTAACAGCGTCGATACGGGAACCGTTTCCCCCGGCCTCCTGTGGACGTTTCCGACGGCATCTTCATCCCAAGGCCATGGAATCTTTAATGTGGAAAAGCTGGACTGCTCTCTCCGAAAGTCGCCTGGCGCTGATGACTCAGTTTCCTTCACTTAACTCCAAGCCGACGCTCGACCTTTAAATAGCGTCCCCGTACGCTGCGGGTTGAGTCTTGCAGTCTCTAGGAATTCGACTTGACTGCAGATGTCATTCATGACTCGCGTTCAGCAGTTGACTCAAAAGTTGGATGCAGCGACGGGCTTTTTTTTTTTTAACTGTACAAAGTGGAGTCGACTAATTTTCTGCACTCCAACTTATACCAAAAAAAAAAAAAACCTCATAACACCAGCTCTTTTACTTTAAGTATTGCGTTTAGGTCGGTGAACACCAGCGATAAAAGCATTTCAGAGTCCAGGCTTATATATATAAAAAAAAATTATATATATATATATATATATATATATATATTAAAATCACTGGCAAAGTTCTCAACCGCCAACACTGAGATCAGGTGAATTTGGACCTCAATGCCTGGGCTGGATTTTTTTTTTTTTCCCCCGTTAGGGATGAGTCATCTTAACTTGCAAAACATGCATAATTCTTCAGAAGGAAACTTTTTTCAGGATATGATGTTGAATGCTCCACTGGAGAAATAACAGGTGGCAACATTTCCTGGCAGTTAAGAAATTAAAAGGAAAAGACGGTTCATCTTCACTGCCCAGAGTCTCAACCTCGACGCAGTTTTTTTTTTTTTTAGACTTTTCATGATTTATGGTTCCTAATCGTTGTGGGTTTTCTTTCTCTACAGCAAGTTGATGAGAATTTCTTCCATCTTTGCAGGAAAAGGAGATCAGGATACTATCACTTCTAAAGCTTCCACTCATCTCCATGTGAATCGTCGTATGAAGGGAATTCTTGTATAGTTAACTGACACTTGTAAACCATTCATTTCTCATCTCTCAGCAAAAGGCAAAGCAAGAACCATTTTGTAAAATAAAGCTGTATTTTTTCATATAGAGAATCAACAGTATTAAACATATGCTGCTATATACTTGTACGATGTGTAAAAACTATTGTTGTGATTGTCCAATGTACATGTGTAAACTATTCTCACGTTTTTATTAAAGCATAAAATACCCTAAACGTGTCGGTCGAGAGAACCGCGTGCGTTTATTCTGATGCGCCACGGTCAAAAAAAAAAAAAAAAAAAATGCACGAAGGAAAGAAAAAAGAAAAAAGTCAAAGGCGTCCGACCTCTCTTCATTTATTAAATCCACCTTGTTGAAAACTTGACATACACAGAACAGGTGATGCGTTAGTCACTGGCAAAGCCGAGTTCTCATAAAACGCGGTTAAAAAGCGGCCGTCGGGTTTCGCTCATTTCAGCCGACATGAAGAACACACGATGTGAAATGTTACCAATACATGGGTGGAATAAAGGACTACGCCTATGTGGGAGCTGAAGACCTAATAATCATTGTACATTAAAAAAAAAAAAAAACCAGGAATTTTTTTTTAATTATTTTTTTTTTTAAGCATGTACAGAAGATACACAGTGGGGTTTTGGTTTGTACAACAAGGGCGCATGTTAGTGGTTGGGGGAACTTATCTAAGGGCCGCCAGTTTTTCAGACAGCAGTTCTTTGTTTGCGCCAGAGAACTCCGCCACCTGGATGGAAAGGGGGGGGGGGGGATAATAAACAAAAAAAGTGATTACGGTATAAGAAAAAAAATTAGCCGAGATAAAATTGAATAATGATCTTGCACCCAACCCAAACTTACCATTTGTTCATTCTTGTAAAACTGGAATGTGGGCATGCATCTAATATTGCATTCTTTACTCACTTCCTACAAAGGGCAAAGAAACAACAATGAGACTGGAGTTCTTTAGAGTCGGGGGGGGGTTTAGAGCCGCATCTGCACGCGACAGAGCAACTATTCCAGGTCTGTGGTCGCCGTTTAACCCGAAATTGGAGGAATGAGGCCAGACTGACTGGACCGTTTGTACACTTGCAAAAGTTTTCCCAGGCACCGGGGTAGGAAATGAGCGATGTGAGACGTCGGCTGAACAGGACCACCTGCCTGGTTACCTGCAGGACCCACGACCCCTCCCATCCCTCGTCTGCACAAACGTGTACCCCTGACACATTTGCCCATGAAACTATGCACTGTAGACCAGGATCTGGGCCCAGCTCGCACCTCATGTCATGAAGATGGCAAGTCATGAAATTTGGTGGCCGTTGTTTTGCCGTTTGTTGGCACTGATCGAGAAATTGTTGGAAATGTTAAAGCAAAAGCTGGCGGCGTTTTCACGCTGCTGTTGGCAGATACTGTAAACGCGGTTCTCTTGATGTCATGGCGATGTTGAGTTTAACTGAAGCGACTGCTTCTAGTGACCCAATTGTGGCGCAACACGTGCGCGCCCGCGCAGCAGCTGGATCGAGGTAAACTGCATGTTGGCTCACCAGACCACCACTATTGATTTTTTTTTTTTAATAACTTTTCTTGTGGACTGTTTAGTTCATCGAGACATCAGTTCTCAAAAAGCTTCAATGTGGTCGCGTTAACCGGCGGTGAACATTCGTCGCGTTATATGCAGGTTGGCCTTTCTAGGGGTGATTTGGCAGGTCGACATTGCTGGAGGCGGATTAACTTCGGTGAAATGGTCCTCAAGTTCAGTGAGGGAGTTGAGGGGCGAGAGTTGAAAGAAAAAAAAAAAAAGACAGCGGCAGGTAATGGACACCACGTCTCAAAGACTGAAATGAACGTGCGCCCAGTTTGACTAAATGATTTTTAAAAAAAAAAAAAAAAAAAAGTTAGGCGTCCAAGAAAAGAGCAGACGGTCCACACAAGTCTTGAGGATGAACTAGTATACAGACAGTAATGACAAATGTAAAGAAACGTCTGTCTGGAAAGCCTGGATCCCTGAAAGGTCTGGAGCACAGATCCGGTAGCGAGTCCAGTTAGCCTGGTCCAGTGTAGCTTAGCTGGGTCAGAATAAAACTTTAAAAACATTATGGACGAATATGAATTCTCTTCCTTTAGTCTCCCTGAGAGGTGGCTGGTTTGTGAGCATGAAATTGGGCGACAGCAATGTTACAGGAGGAAGAATCAATGAAGGTAGCAAAGGTTCACAGATGAGAAGTGATCGGGAGTTTGGCCCAAAGTTGGAATTTCTCCACAAAGCGTGTGCAAACACAGACCTCGTTTTTGGAACATGTGGTCGAGATTTACAGATATACTGGAGAATTGTTGTTGTTTTTTTGTTTTTTTAAATAAAAAGTTGGGTCTTAACTTTCAGTTTTTAATTTCAAAACTGAAACTTTGCACTCTGGTTTCATGAGGCAGCTGTGCTCCGCCACGGAACGGGGCTGCTACTTCTAATCACACATCTTAAAAAGGTTGCAACAATGGCGGTTGGTCGTGTAAAAAAAAAAAAAAAAAAGGAAAGTAAAAGGGGGCACATCTGAAAAATTTGCCACTGGCCAAAATAAAAAAAAAGGCGAAACACACTCACCTCGGCCTCGTCCACGTCCACCTTCAGGAAGATCACGTTCTTGTTCGCCGGGTTTGCCGCTTCTTCCTGCGAAGGGATCGATCAGCGAGGCGGCTCATGTTACACGGCGTTTCCGTGATGTCCAAACGCCATTAAAAATGGTGAGAATACATTTCAACGCCCATCCCGATTTACTATGAATAGAAGAATCTAGAAAGCCCGAGTCCTCGGTTTCATTACTTCTCAGGAGGCAACTGCTGCTGTCAAGATTTTTTTGTAGGCGTTTCCCGTTTGAGGCGGGAGCGGCCTGATAAGTCGAGATGACGAGCTTCAGCTGACGGCGTCAACACGGGTTCAGAATCAGGGAAAAAGGGGTTTAATTCACGGACGCGTCGGCATGGATTTTACTCAGACGTTTACCCACCAGCATGTCCGTAATGATTCCCAATTCCAGCAAAGCCAAGTGAGCACTTGTCTCTTATAGCATTCCTGGCTTGAACCGAGTCCCGTTTAGGAGTTTTTGTTGCAAAAGATCATTTGATTGATTCTTGCACAAGAAATCCTCAACATCCCTTTTTCCAAGCAATTTCAAAACATCCTTCAACAAAGCTTTTGACATGACTAGAGTGATGGATCCACTTACTGCAAAGAATGGGGCCATGACTTTACAGGGGCCGCACCATGTGGCCGTGAAGTCCACCACCACCAGCTTGTCTCCAGCCCCCTTCAGGATGGATCTGAACTCATTCTGTGGAAATGAAATAGAATACAGCCAATTTAAACCCCGCCGTCAGTGTTGGCAAGACGGAGGCTTTCTGCAGCAAATTATTAAACGCTTTCACAATAAGTTTACCTAGACACCATCACAGGGGCTTCAAAAGCTGACAGCTTTTACAAATGATTTTTATTACGCAATGTTTGGTTGGGTCGTGTCTCCCCTTCCCAGTCCCCCCCCCCCCCCCCAATATAGTCTCATGCTGCGTTATTTAAAAAAAAGAAAAGGTCTGGTTATCAAGATTATCAGGCTTTAAAAACCAGCACTTCCCCATAGCGCACATCACTCCCAGTTGGCCATGTTATAAATCGTCAAAAAAAAAAAAAAAAGTTAACTTACAACACTTCTTTGTGCCGGTTGCCCGTGTTCTCTTTCACGGGAGCCTTCAAAATACCCAAATGCCCCATTCACCGTGAACACACCGCGTGGACATCGCGGGAAGGAGGAAAAAAAATGACGTCGGAGGGCCCCCGAGGGGTCAGGTGAGGGGCTGAGACCGGCCGATACGAAACGCTGTTAATGTTCAAACAGCCTCCAAACAGGAGCATTCCCCCCCTCCCGGGGCTAGCCGCGTGTGTTGGTTCTGGGTGCGGGCCTCGGCCGACCGAGTCCCGGCATCGTGCTGAGTTCAGCGGCGGGAGGAAAAAAAAAAACTGCTAAAAGAGGAGTACCGTCCCCGCCGGGCGCTCCGAGCCATCCCGCCGGCGCCCGAACGCCGCGCTCCGGCGTCGTGGAAAAAATAAATAAAAGTAAAGCTGCCACGACTTCGCGACATTTCCGAGGCTCTCGCTCGCGGCAGGCAGCCATGCGCGGAGGGAGAAAAAAAAGCACAAAAAAAAAGCACTTCTACCCGCACACACACACACACACTCACACACACCCGAGCGCGAAAGGTCCGTAAAAACCCCACGGCGCCGGCGAACGCACATCGCCACCCGGAGCCGCGGTCAGCCGCTCGCATCACCGCCGGTTGGGGGAGGACTTGGCGCCGGTTCGGTTCAACGGCACCGAGGGGCAGCAGCTAGCCGCCGGGCAGCGGCTAGCCACCGGGTAGCTAGCCGGCTAGCTGCCGCGGATAGAGAGTCACGAGCGAGGGGGAGAAACACGCGCGCAGCCTCAGACGCCGGTGGAGGCGGGCAGGGCAGCGTGGAACACCGCGGAGCCCCGTTGTGTGGTGACCGGTACCGACGGCGGCGCGCTCAGGCGGTTAGACGATTGAAAAAAAAACAAAAAAAAAAACCCCAAACAATAACAAGTAAAAACAAAAAAAAGTACTTACCAAATCTTCCACTTCACGAACCATCGTTACCGTAGTTTGGACGAAGCCGCGAAAGACCGATTATGACACTGACAGTTATTTTGATGACGCACTCCGCTTTTATAAAGGCCGGTCAAGCGCCACCAAGCCACAGCGGAAGTGGTCGTTTTTTTTTTCGTGCTTGGAAAATAAAAGCGCAACGGCTTTAGCGGGGTGAAGGGAACGCGGCGCGGCGCCAAACAGGCGTGTTAACCGCGGTTTAATTCGAGCTATATTTTTCATTCAAAATATGTTTTTTTTTTTCCACTTTTCGTTGGATCTCACGGAGCGCGCGACAACGTAACTTTTTTTGGGTGTGTTTTTCGCTTTTAACTTGACACAAATAGACGCTTTTTGATTGGTCCAAGTTTTTTTTAACAGTCAGTTTGGGTGTTTCGTGTAATTTTTTAAAACATGTTTACTCAGATTTTTTTTTTTTAAAAAAACGTGAAATTATTTGGATGAATGAGCAGTCAACAGAGCGATTATATAAGTATTTACTACGTGCAAGCAATACGCCTCGCGTCGCCAACGCAGGACGGTAATATGTTGTTATGTACTGTCAGAATCTCGCTTGTATTGTTATTTCAGTAGCCGGGGAAGGTGAGGATGTATTTCACAATTATTCAAGTCACAATGACTTGACAGATTCTCGATTTACCGTAAATGACTACTTTAGCGCAGCGCATTTTACCGGCGTGACTCGCCATTACGTCATCACTATGTTAACCCTCCCATTGATTTTCTCGTTTTTTTGTTAAACGCCTTTTCAGCTCGGAAATGCTCTTTACACGTTCCACTCGCAAAAACTAACGAATGGAAGTTTTAAAATGAATGTTTTTTTTTCCCATAGCAGCCTGACATTACATTGCTGACTTTCACTTAACAGATGCATAACATTGTTCCATGTAATATAGTTCATGTAATTTAGCATGTAAATGTTCCTTTGAAAAAAGAAAACAAACTCTGACCCAAAACCAAAAGATGATCTTTATGGTATTGTGATACATTTTCAAAAGACAGGAAATTTGAATGTTATTTTGATTAGCTAATTTCCCTGAGGGAACCCTCCCTAGGGATTAATAAAGTATAATTGATTATTATTATTATTATTATTATTTTTTTTATCAAAGTGACAATAACATTGCCTTGATCACTAATCTATGGCCTAGAGTACCATTAGCACCGGCACTCATGGGCCATCGCCTGCCCTGAATTGCAGACACATGGTGTTTGAAATGACAAAAACAAAAATCCATTTGATTACACACACAATGATCTCTATGCAATGTCTTCCTCTATTCGACCGAACCACAACCAGCCCATCAGCATTGTTGGTAACCATGGAACTGAGGCTCCAATCATCAAAGCCGTGTGAAATTCAATAGGCCGTCTCCTTTCGTCGGGCCTCGAGTGCCGGGCATCTACATAGAAACCAGGTGAATACTTTTGAGGACAGTCACGGGCTACAATGTTAAGCTTGGCATGAAAGATGGTGAGCAGGACTTGATTTGAAAATCCCAAAATGCTATCATCCACAGAAAAGCTCGAACTGCATGCACACGAGAAATGATGGTAGTTAATAATGTAGGGGAGGAACTGCAGCAGAGCAACCCCCCCGCCTCCCTTCATCCAGGCACTTGCTGTTATTAAAAAAAAATGTAGTCATGGGGACAATTGGCTGAATGATGGTGTAATAAGTAAAAAAAAAAAAAAATTTAAGTGTGGCTGGCTTGAAAAGTTATCAACATGTAGAAAATTCTTCACCGAGCTTGGAACCAACCATCATGCAAACCATCAGAATCTTCAAAAATATTTGGAGAATTAATGAACACAGACTTGATCAACACAACCTGAATAGTAAAACTTCTATTGAAACATTTTTTTTTTTACTTTGACTAAATTGAAGGGCCTCATCAATTACCAAAAAAGGTGATGAGACCCTATTTGCCAGTATTGTATCTATTGCTTCGTACTTCATGCATAAAGTGTTACAACGTGTTTGATTTATTGCTCTCAATTCATCCTGCGCTCCACATCAGACTGCGACAATGGCTTTGCCGATGTTTTCTCCCTGCAGCATCCCCATAAAAGCAGCTGGCATGTTTTCAAAGCCTTTGGTGACGTGCTCCCGGTACTGCAGTTTCCCCTGCAGATGCGATTTAAAAAAAACAACAACAAAAAACAAAGCAAAAAGACGGTTCACTGAACTTACATAACAAAAAACATCCTTGAATAAGGCCCAAAATGAATGGCATTAAAAAAGGCAGAAATGCGGGCATCTAGCCATCTCAGTAACTTCTACAAACCAACCTCTTTAAACCAGCCCATCAGCCTCTTGAGGGACTCGGGGTGCTTATGCGCCCACCTGTTCTGTATGAAGCCCTCAATCTTCAGCTGCTTGAGGATTATGGTCAGGTGTGGGTACGGTCCTGAGAAAAAAGTGACACAGGACATGGAGGCATGTCAAGGAAGCTCGGTTTGTTTACTCTCCTCCTGCTGCACGTTAATGACACAACATTGCCCTCTGCTGAGAAAAAACCATCTGAACACGTGAAGCCAGGAGGCGATGAATTAACTGGTTTAAAGTGCGCGCTTCCCGCAGGCTGGCGTCAAACTGAAGCAGGAAGATTCGTTTTTTTTTTTTTTATTTTGAAAAGACTAAATTGAAAATGCAAGAGGGGCGGTACATACCGGTCTGGGGCGTGGTGTCGTTGTACGTAGATATACTACCACAAACGGCAATTCTTCCAAAGTTTTTCATTTGTGGCAAGGCGACGGTTGAGAAGGGGCCTCCCACCTGCAATCAGGATGAGGTGCCAGTTTAACCATTGGAGAGGTAAAAAAGGACCATGATGAGTGCTGTGGAGCGCTCAGGCTAAGACGGTGGTTCGGGCTTGGAGAAAAAAACAAAACAAAAAAAAAAAACACCGCTGCTTACGTTCTCAAAGAAGCAGTCGTATCCCTCTGGAGAAGCCCTCTTCAGTGCCTCCTCCAGGGATCCGACGGTTTTGTAGTTGAAGGCCTCGTCAAAGCCCAGCTCTTTGAGGAAGGCCACCTTGGCATCAGACCCCGTTGACCCCACCACCTTACAGCCCTTCATCTTGGCTATCTGGCCCACCACAGATCCCACCGCCCCTGCTGCTGCGTTCACCAGCAGGGTCTCGCCCGCCTGCAGTCCCAGGACTTCCTCTATTCCATACAGAGCTGTCAGCCTGGAGAGAGCAAAGAAAGCTCAGAGGGGTTGAATCGCATGAGAAGAAGCGTTTCGACCGGCACCGCTCCGACCCGCGTAATTGCTTCCATCGCGCAGCTTTTGATGTTTATTTGTCGCCAGCGAGACAAAACATCTGCAGCCGCGTCTTGTTTACTTTATCAAAGGAGGACGATCCTCAGCTGCTGCGCTAAGCTGGGATACAACATTCTCTCTACTCCAGATGTGAAACATTAGCATGGAAATCCAAAACACACACTCCAGTGACAATCTCATCTCACTTTATCTACAAAAAAAAAAACCCCCAGCCGTCTGCAGGCTACCGAGCTGTATACCTTATCACCCTGCTGTTGAGCGGTGACTATCACCTGCCCAGTTTGTATATTAAAATCGATAAAGGCAACTTCATATCTGTCTCACCCTGGCATGCCGATGGAGCCCAGAGCCGGGGACAGCGAGACGTCTTTGGGCCAGTCAGGCATGATGGGAACAAGGTCTGTCCCGTCACAGACTGTGTGGGTTCTCCAGCCACAATGACCAACGACGTGGCTTCCAACGGGAAACGCTGGGTTTTTGCTTTGGACCACTCTGCAGAAGGAGAAGGTTTGTGGGATTTGTGAAAGAACTGATGGACTCCACTTCGGTTTATATTCAGACAAGCTGTCTCACTTTATAGCGACTGCATCCATGGACCGGGAATGACCTCACTGTTTACTTTTATGTACACTGTTTCATTATGTGTTTATTTTTTACTGCTTGCTCTTATAACTGTCTGCTTGATGGATTGATTGATTGTTTTTAATGGCTTTGGTGATGTACGGCGGCCTTTGGTGTTGAGAGAGGCACCCATAAATAAAATTAATTATTATTATCATATATCATTATATAAGTGCTTCTCACCTGGTCGAAAAATCAAGCCCATGGTGTCATTGCGCATGTTTTTAAAAAGACCGTTGATTTGGGAAATTAGTCATTTATTCGGTGTTTATCCAGAGAAAAATTCCAACTGAGCCATTTGCGTCACAACAGAAGGCCAAAAGCATTTGAGTCACCGGGAAACAAAGGCTGCAATAATCAGTAGCAGGTGCAGGCCGCGCTCCGTTTCATCGAATGCCAGACATGCTCGGTGCGATGGCAGAAACCGTATACAAGTCAATTCTGCATGTGTGTGTGTGTGTGTGTGTGTGTGTGTGTTTGTGTAGGTGAGTTTGTCCCTTACTTGGCCACTTGAGTTCCAATCATTACATCACCTTCTTTCATGCGAAACCTGCTGAATGGCCTGGAGAGACAAGACAGGGCATCAAAATACGCACAGATACTTCCTGTTAAAAGTATGCTCCCACTCATATTCCAGCCTCTCCCCCCCCCCCCCCCCCCAAAAGATGCAGGATCCTGATTGTCACCCACCTCATGTACGGGTCAACGCTGAGGAACACTGCTTCCAAAAGCACCTCTGAAACACAAGGAAGATGACGAGCGGGGATCAGTAAGCGTGCGGCGTGTGCACGGCTCACTTTCACATCACGAACGCTTCCCACCTCCATCCTTAGGCTCAGGGAGCTCCTCTACCTTGAGCTCGAAGTTGCTCTCCCTCGGGAAGCCCTCAAAGTGCTTGGTCAGGATCCACGACTTGGCTTGGACCATGGTTCTTTACTGAGAGTCAAGAGTTGTTGTTTTCTGCCAGTCGACAGAACAATAACAATAATCGTGCTCAGAACTGTGCAAACAAAATATGCAGTGTGTTGTGCAGAGTAACTGATTTTAAGTTACACGGGATTACTTTATCACCAACTTCAGTCAAGAAAGTCTGAAAAAGGGGAACTTCCAAGACACGTGAAAAGCACATGAAGCAGGGACATTAGATGGTTAAGTTTCCTTCAAATTGCAATACCCCAGCTAACTGGGAGCCATTTTTTTTCAAGTGCATCTAAAATGTGGGATGCAGCAAAAGAGCAACTTCACAGAAACGCTTTTCATCTTGTAAAAACGCTCACAGAAACACCTCGCGTCCGATCCCCTCACCAACTTCATTCAAGCGACCTACCAGTTATTGTTCTCCCGTGAAGAAGCGGCGGCCTGGAGGGGAGCTGGGCACGAACTGGACTCATGAGAGGCACGGGGGAGTCATATGGGGGGGTTGACGGGAGAATGGGCGGACGTCGGGCGCAAAAAAAAGAAAACCCCTCGGTAGTTGGATCTGATTGGCTGAAAGGATCGCGTAGCAACGCTTGACGTCACGCGTCCCGGCGCGGTGACGTAGGCTCGGTTTGGAAGTAAAGGCGCGCAGCTAACTGGCCCGCGGGGATTGCTAGCACCGCGAGGTTGGCGACCACAATTGTGAGTAATGGGGCGATAGTGGGGCCAGTTCTGGAGTTTTGTCGGTGTTACAACAATAAACTCACCGCTGCTGAAGCGGCGGAGGAGAGCGGTTTTCGCTCGCGAGCTCTTTATGTCGGAACTGGCGAGGGTGCTTGTTATGCTAGCTTTAGCGAATCCGGACCGTGAGGTGTTTTTTTTTGCGTGCTAAGTACGACTCAGCAACACAACGTTGGGACTGGTGCGCGTACTGTTGCCATAAGACAGGAACTAGTTTGGTAATGTATGGCTAGTAGCATGGCAATGTTCACTTTAAGTTAATTAGTGGTGAGTATAATCAATCAATTTGCGCGTACATTAAGAACATATATACACGTACGCAGAGTCCTACATGGTCAGGTTAGATGTCCACCCTTGAGCGTGTGAACACGTAATTTTAGTGCACTGCAACTTAAGAAAACACATGTAAATGAAAGAACGAAGAGGGAATTAGTTTGGGGCACTGTATTTACGTTTTAATACATTTCATTTTTTTCCGATCACAATGTGCCCCTATTTTAGTTAATCTCATGCATTGCGTCATTTGTGAGAGAGTTTTGACTAAAACAGTGATTGTGTCTGTGCTGACCTGTGTTATTTGCCTTAAACACAATTGTCTCCTGTTGCATCTATCCTCCTATAACATTGTTGACATGCTGTGCTTTTCAAAATGTTTTTTTTTCCAATTTATTGTGTGCAGGGTTTTTAGCTGAAGCAAATAAAGTATCAGATACAACTTTAGATGGCTGATGAGGAAAATTATGCAGATCTCGTCAGGGAATTTTTAGGGGTGAATAAGTATGCTCTCTTTTGTCTTTCACTCTGCATTAACCCTTACTCTGTCCTCTTTAGTACACATTGTGCTGTTCTGTGACTGACAAGCACACTAACTAAGGGGGAAATAGGTTGCTGAACCACCATGTTAGACGGTGGCCAGTTTGTGGAGGCCATGGGCCGTCTCGGTTATCCTGATGCGGCATCGCTGAGGGCTTCAGAGTTTGACTGGCTCTTTGACTGTGCTCCGGAGAACCTTCACTTCTTGCGCTTTGTCTGTCGGACGCTCAACCGGAACAATGTTTTGACCATGGAGGAAGCGCGTGCCTTCCAGGAACTACAGAAGTCTGACAAGCCAATTCTGGATGAGGCAGCCTTGGATGAGGTCCTTAAAACCATTGGACCCTCAGGTGGAAGTGGCGCAAACATCTTGGCTCCCTCTTCAACTTCCATGTTTTCAGCAGAAGGGGATGTGGCAATAGAGGATTTGGAGGCAGAGCTGCAGGCACTGCGTAAAGAGAAAGAGCTGAAGCAGCGACGCTATAACAGGATGCAGGTTGTGGCTACTGGTCGTGCGGATGTTGACCTCCGACTAACAGTAGAGCTGGAGAGTGCCGCGTCTAAGCTAAAGGGGGCCAATGCCTCTCTTGGAGCTGAGAACGCTGATACGAATGCTCTGCTGCAAAGCCTTACAGATGAGGTGGGCAAGCTTACTTCATATCTCCCAGTTCAGCCAGAAGCCAAACACAAAGAACACAGCGAACCTTTGGGCCAGTCAAACCCCACCGGCTACAACAGGCCCACTGTCCTCCTCTCTCAGCTGTCCTTGGATCCCTATCTACATCAGGAGGAACTGAACACCAAAACACTATCCACATTCACTCAGAAGCATTTCTTCCAGGGCATCTCAGACATTGTTGAGACCTCTTGCTCCGAGCGCTTCCAGGTATTGGACCTCAGCTCTTGTCAAGCTGAAGAGGAAGAAGTGAATGAGAAAGCTGGGAGAGAGAGGGAGGATCGTGTGGTGGAGCAACGGAGGACGGAGATGGCCAGACTCCAGTGGTCTCACATTGTGGCCCAGCACCAGCTGATGCAGGCCACTGCAGAGGAGAAGAGTGTCAAGGCTGCGCTGGATTGGCTGTCTGAGAAGTCCTCTCATACCAAGGTAAAGCATAGACACATGGTATTGAATATGATTTAAAGTTCTTTTGTGAGACCTTTCTGGATGTGCAGTGCATTCAGTGGCAATTCTCTAGCTTTTCTTCTTAAGCTCTATATTTATCTGTTCACTCTACCAGAGCATTTCCACCTCCTCCGCTCTCCACGTGCGTGAGGTTGTATCAAGGAAGGAGCTGCAAGCAGTGGAAGCTGAGCTGGATGCTCTGCTCCATGGACCAGTACCTGCTGCCCTGAGGGAGTCCGCCAAACTCCTCAATGTTCCTGTGGTGAGGGGAGACCTAGCCCTGCAACTAGCCAGGCAGGACTACTACACATCCAGACAGGATCAGGTTTGTTGGTGATATTACCCATTTCGACTTGACATAATGTTTATAATCTAACATTTGGTTTTAGATATTTTTGCAATGTCAGAGTCTGCTGGCAAACAGTACCGGAAGAACAAATGGAATTTAGATGTTTTGGTCAAAATGGTTTTATGAGATGAATGTCACTTTCCAATGAAAAAGTACTTGTGTGACATGGTTCAAAAGTGATTGTCTTACAGAATAGACTTAACGACCACTGCATCAATTAAGGGTCATGGTTTTGATCCCCGTGTTTATGAGCCATACACTGTGACTCGGCGTTATATTTTAGCCAAACAATGAACCTCACCAGCCCATTTGGAAATAAGGTTGACTATAACAGCCAAGGTAAACTGAATGCAAATCTTTCTACCAAGGTACGCGATTACCTACTCCGCCAGAAAGCATCTTTTGAACTGCTCCGCCTGGCCCAGGAGATGGAGTTAAGGAAGTGGAGAACATGCCTGAAGCACCTGGAAGAAGTAAACGGCAGACTAGTAAATGAAGGTGAAGAGGCCTCCCAAAGGATCGAGGCTCTGGCACATCCTGACTTGGCAGTCAACTCTAGACCCAGTCCAATCATCAGCTGCAAGGATGCAGCTTTCAGCAGGTAACATGACTTGAGGTGTATTTACTCCGAGCATGGGAACAGAAACATTCACATTTTGCTCATAACTAAGGATAAGACTAATGGATTTCTAAATGCTAGGTAGATTCCAAGAGTTTAATTTATATATTCAATTATTATTCAACAATGCTAGTGGAATGACTCAAGGGATGGTCTTGTTTGTCAGT
This sequence comes from Dactylopterus volitans, assembly GCA_901007715.1. NCBI lineage: Eukaryota > Metazoa > Chordata > Actinopteri > Syngnathiformes > Dactylopteridae > Dactylopterus > Dactylopterus volitans. Next base: position 108,302 of record CAAKHG010044977.1, read on the forward strand.
CCACCATCAATTAAAATCGGTCGATAACTATGGGATGGAGTCAGATGAAACTTGGAATAGAAATCCACATTGGAATGACAAAAAAAAGATTTGCCATCATCCTGAGGACATGGGTATCACCTGATATTCTCTCTAGGCCCACCCTAAGGTTGACAATTGTGATTTGGAGTAAAATGTCTTTAAAATTGTAGGTGCATTGTCATCAACTTTTTGGTACAGCAATATTTTTGTTGGATTGGTTTTGAGAAACCCTGATGCCCTGAAAAATTGTACCCTTGTCCCTCCATACTTGGATTAAAAACCAAATGTGCGAAAATCCAACAGTGCTCTCATCAGCATGAGGATTGACTATTCATTCTTCTCATAAAGTCTTCAGAGGATGAGGTAAAATAAAGGACAGGATGTAACTTTGTACCTCATTTGTGGGCGTGAGAATGGCCAGAGTCCCGACTCATCTCGCGGCTGCATCAGTTTTGTATTAATTCTTTTTTTCCTCAGACTCCTCCAGATCCTTGACCATGATTCCCAGCGAGGGAGGGCAGAGCCTTTCCGGACATATGAAGCGCTGGACCAAGCTGCTCATAAGCTTGCAGACGGCCTGCAGGCGTCGCGTGATGCGCTCGCTGCCGCCGGCCGCGAGCAGTGCTACGCTGCAGCTCGTCTCAGTGGCAGCTTTGAAGCGCTCCACAGGGCCATGCACACAGAGCTGCAGCAGCTGCTCCTGGGTCCACAGGTACGTTCACTGGCCATCACTGACCAGGAGCTGCTCTGCCCCAATGCACAGGTGAGTTTGTTTCCTCTTTTGTTACGCACAGTCGTCTTGATCAACAATAGTGCGTTTTGAGAAGAAATTCTTAATGTGAGTTTGTTGATTTTTAAATTACTACGTTGGTGTGGGAAGCTGGTAGCACAATTTTCGTTTTCCCTTCTCATGCACAAATCATGTACGTCCGACAGAAACACTGGTTCGGTTATCAAATTACCTTGGAATGCACAAAGCATGATCACTGGCTCTCACAAGTAATCTCTTCACTGTATGCCAGGAAGCCTTCATTTCAGGTTCAGTAGTGTATGATTTTTGTCTGCTGACGCAAAGAATTGTCTGCAAAGTAATTTTTCTCAAACCTGGAGAATTTTCAGTCGGAGCAGACGCAGTGTTATGTCACTGTAAAGTTGGCAAAGTCGGCTGCTTAACTGACATTGCAACATACTCATATGTTGTTTTTCTGCCTATAACTGGGCGTCTTAGTCTGTCTGTGTTCATTTCTTTGTGCAGACAGTAACTTTCCAACACATAGAAAAGCTAAATTAAACATTATGTGCAGTAATTAGTATAGTAAAGAGGTGTCTTATACTGTATATTGGCTCCTCAAAAATTAGATTTCGAGACGCATAGCACTTTGATGAAAACATTGAAAAAATTATACTGCACAAAAATCTTTAGAAACTATTCTTGAATTAATGGTAAAATTCTGATACCCTCCGTTTTGTGTAAAGATTGTGGGGGAAAAAGTATTTGTGAGCAACTCTTGTCAGCTTCATAAATTTCCTTGTATAATGGGTTATGTTTTCAATATATTATCATTTGAGCTGGTCGTTGATTAGGTGCTCAATTTTTTCGTATAGTTGTTGACTGTTGCTTTGAATTGCTTTTGTCTGTTTCTCATGGTTGTCCTTCTGTCTCTACAGGAGCTGACAACAAAGCTTGTGGAAGCAGAGTCTCAGCTGCAGAGTTTGCAGCACGTAATGCAAGAAATTATGGGGGAGGTTAAAGCCAAGCGCTCCCAGCTGGAGCGCAGTGCCCTCCGCAGTCGGGAGCGGGAGCTATACGTCTATTTCCACTTGGACGGCCGGCTACTGCAGAAAGTAGTTGAAGATCTGGAGAGCAAAATGAACATCAAGAGAGGGCAGCAGTTGTGAAAACTGCAGGAAGCCGGCCAAATGTCAACGTCTATGTTCTTTGCGAGGCAGTCACCATGTGCTATCAAAGTTTGGAGAAAAATTACCATATTTGTGTGTGAGATGAAGTCTGAAAACATGCAATGTAGGGATAACACCCATGTTGGGAAATGTTAGATACAAGCACTGTGCTACTTGCATGATGGCGTGTATTTGTACGTATATAATTTCTATTCTTTCTAATTCTGTAACTGTCATGAATGTTATGTTCTGTGTTCTTGTGATTTATGATGCAAGTTTCATTGTTTAATTTTTGGCTCCAGTTTGATAGTAAGATAAGTCTCTAAAATAAAGCAAAAACATCTTTACGCAGGATCTTTGGAAAATGATTTTCATTTAAGACCATAAATGTTATACTTTGTAGGGCTGTGCTTACACAATGGGTTGGCAAAGGATTTGATATGTTTTCAGAGATGCTAGTTTGAACTAGTCCTCCATGGAAACTCCTAAATCTCCCCTTTGTTCTGTTTAGGTCATGAATAGATGAAGACTTAAAGATCCTCAGATCAAGAAGAGCAGAGTAACAGGCATTCTGACAGGGAGGAGATGGAGGAATCTAGCAACAGGTTCTACTCAGGACCTCTGTCCAAGGCAGCCCAGAGGATCCTGGCAGTTTTGCGGGCCCAGAGTCTACATGCAAGTAGACACGACCGCGGTTATTCCAGTAATTATAGGCAAAGTGAGTAAGGCGCAGAGCCAGTTTCTTGTTAATTTATGCTCATGCATTACTTTTGGCCAGTATGGCTCTAGAGACGGAACTAGATCTAGAGCATTTTCTTTAGCTGCATCAGTAAGTCGTCAATTATGGCTGGTGCCCAGACAATTAATCGCGAGAGGGTTGTGCCCCACCACTTATCTCCTAACACTGCCATCAGCTTAGAATTTATTTAAAAGTAGACTTAATTGTTACACCAGGTCAAGTGCGTATATGTATTATTTAATTTAGTCATTAGTCATTGCTATTTAGTTTCTCTGCTGTTTCTAGAGAGATTATGGCCTTGTGTTTTGTCATATGGTAGTGGAGAGTTTTGAAAACCAGAGAGATGCCTGGGCTCAGGGCAGCTGGAGCATAAGTCAGGATGATTGGACAGACAGGGATGCCCACCGGTAAGCTGGATGAGATGGATAAAAATTCATGCTATGATAAATTAGAGGATTTAGCGCATTTTCTCCTGAGCAGACAGGCGCAGCACAACTGACACCTCACAGTTTGATGTATAGACAGTATTGGACAATGATAATTTGATTATTCTAAAATACGCTCTAGTTATTGTATTTACTTACAGTATAAAAGTGTTAAAATTTGTGTTCTGTATACAACAATAACTAAAAGAAATCATTCTCCCGATTTTTTTTGGTTCAGAGTGTTATCCATGCCTCAAATGTCATCCCACTCCACGTCTTGTTATGACTCCAACCAGAGGCAGAGCTCTCATCCCCTAGATAACGCTGCGTCACCCAAGTCCTGTTCCACCTCCTGCTGCGGTTCATCATTTCAAAGGCAGACTTCTCAGACTGGAGACTATTATCAGCCCTCAGAGATTAATTCCCTCAGAAGGTTCTCTGAGCCCCCTGTTTACCAGGCCAGCAAAGCTTTGTCAGTTTCCCAGCATGAGACAGCAGTATCCTTTTACCATAGATATATGGACACCCTGTCTCACCAAGCACTGGAGCGCCACTCTGCAAATCAAGCTAATCCCCAGAGAAAGTAAGTGGCGAAGGGAGTAAAATTATAGTTAAGCCTTGCACAACCAGTGTACCTCAGGCAATACAAATCTTAATGGGAGCACAAACGTTTGACTTTTGCCTGTAGAATTTAACATCTTCTCAAATTTCCCCATGTTATCAGATTTGCATCCATAATTATGTTTGATGTTTGCAATTCAAGAAAGTTAAAGAAATGTCTAGCACTGTTTAAGACCAAGAGGTGCTATCCGAAGCGTATTGATGCTCTTGTTTGTAGTGAGTAAAAAAAACATGGATTATTAATATTGAACACTCAAATATCCTCTGTCTTATAGCTCAACTGATGAAATTAGGCCACGTTTCATCCTCAGTCTGTCTCCAGATGAGGGATGTGATGAGTTTCCGTTCCCCACAAAGAAACCCTCTCAAGTGGAACCTACTTTGGCTTGTCAGCCATTTTCATCCTGCCTTAAAATGAATGTCGAGGAAGATAATGGCACATCAGAGGAAGAAAAAGAAATCAAAAGTACAGAGAGCAGGAGTATCTCCAGAATTGAGAGGGAAGACACTGTAGCTTCAGGCAGTCAGTCAAACCAAAAGCGACCACTATCCAGCCCCTGTGGGGAAGCCACTAATGGGGGAGAAGCAGCAATATATCAGCAATCAGACTCTAGAACAACTGAAACTGGAAGCATACATTTGCCTCCTACTGTCCGTGTAACGAGACAACTGATATGTTGGGATAAACATTCACCCATACCGATGAGACGTACAGTTGGAGAGAAAGAGGTGGAGAAAATGGTGGATTCAGAAAATACT
>CAAKHG010044978.1:0-11658 GCA_901007715.1 Dactylopterus volitans
GCTCTGAAACTTCTCAAGTGAAGACTTGGATATTCAGAGTTTAGGGGTTTATGGGTCAAGCAAGGGTTCACATTTGAGAAGCTGATTACTTACATACACCATTAAAAGATCAAAACAATCATTCATTTTTTGATTTATCAGTCAATGAATAGACTGACGGTGTTTTGACTGATGATTACACCATGATTACACCAAGCATTGTTTCTAACATGTCAACTTTTAAAGGCACAAAACCAACAGATGCATCTCCTCATGCACCAAAAACCAAAAAAGAATATACTATTTTGACCTTTTGAACTGTGTGTCACAATCTATGACTCATACAGCATATCCCACCTAACAAGAACCAATAGTCTTCACTGAGCTCAATGATTTTTTTATGGTAGTAGTATAACAATACAGCTATGTCAGTCTTTTTATAGCGATAGCCAGGAGCTATTTTCAAATGTGAGAGTAAACCAGCGACGACAATAATACTTCATGTCAAACTGCACTCACTCATAAGATATGACAAGATACGCTTGAGAGTGGAAGGCCTCATAGCGGCGCGGGAACGAGATAATGAGATCAATTAAGACAAGGGCTGGTAATCCTTGAGCTCTCAGCATGTTGGTTGTACAGAGGATTTGCTTTAACACTGAATCCTGCTCATCACAGCTTAGTTTCAATAATAGACTACTAAGAGACCTAAAACCTTTGAAAGGCAGAGTAAAACTTCCAACAGCTCTCTGTTCATCAAAATTGCTGCTGCTGCTTGCTTTGAAGAAACAAAGCAAAGGAAGCCTATTAATAAGAGGTCTTCTCCAGTTTGTTTCTTTATTTAACAAACACCATATAGTTCTGTTATCAGAGCGCTCTTTCTGACATTTGTTATATACAATACATCCTTGTCTGTTACTCTTGTATAGCTACTGTTTGGAGAATTTTTTTTTTTTCTTTTTTAATGCTACCTGTCTACTAAGTGAGGCAATTTTGATATAGCTCAGTTGTGGCAATCTAGGAATCGGATGGTTACTGGTTCAATAATCAGCTCCGGCGGGGACTCTAGCTGTGTCCCAATTGAGGGTCTGCAGCTTCCACAGGCCGGATTTGAAGGCCAGTGAAGTCACACAGTTGCCACAAGGCCTGTCCCAATTTGAAGGAGCCTCCATACGTGCCTCAGGATACAGCCTTCAGCTAGCTTAATTCAGAGGCTAAGACTGGTGCATCCTCCACAGCGGAGGCTTTCGCAGCATTCGGCTGTCAAGCGATCGGCGGAAAGCGGTAGTGGACCAATCTGATAACAGCAAGTTTCTTTCAATTGCCGTACACTATTTGATCAGTAAATTCACTTCTGTCATTTTTGAGGTGAGTAACCAACTCTATAGAGTTGGAATTTCGTCAGGTTTAAGAGAATTGATGGAGAATTTAAAGTTTCCCAAGTGGACCCTGCAGCCTCGTCTGTGGTTGTGGGTTGCTGATGATGTTGGTGATCCAGAGATGAAGCAGGTCAGCAGAGCTGGATGTCACCCAACAGCAGAAGGCTGGAGAAGCAGAGCAGAACCTCCACCTCCTGGGTACATCCAGGGTTTCTGTTGATGTCTCCTCTGCTAACATAAAGCTGCTTCTACATCAGTTTTCCAAGCAGCATGAAGAAGAAGAGGAACCGTGTTTCATAGTTATTAATCGTGTGCTTAATTATCATTACTTGTCATTTACTTGTCATTTTCCAAAATGAATAAAGATGAGAAGAAGCGGAACAAGATGTCTGCAGGTCCTTTAAGTAGTGGAAAAAGAACAATAAATGAGTGATTGATTTAAAGTGATAATAGTGAATGTATAGATAGTTTAGCTTAGGTACAGATCAAATGATTGTAATCAAGAGAAAAATTAAGCTTGGCAGCATTGCCATGATGGTTCTGCTGGGCCTGGATGAGCAGCCACAGGAACGTTCCTGGTGTCTTCTGGGCTGCTCTCTGCAATGTGTGTGGAAGTTTCTGTCCACTGCTTCATCCGTTGACCAGAAACAGATGATGACGACAATGATTATTTAAATTTATTTTACTTGCCGGCTAATCCGAAAAGGTGAAATAGTTTATATAGATTGAAGAGTCGGATCATCTTCTTAATTCCAAACTCCTTCAGTTTTTCACAAACATTCATATTAAGATCTACTCAGGGACTGAATTTGTGGTTTTTACTGAACAGGAAGATAATGTGTCATCTGAAAACTAATGAGCAGCTACAGTGAACAGACAAATGGAGATGACTACAAAGTTTGTTTTTTATTCTGAGGTATCAATGTTAAAGTATTAAATGCAAACACTTAAGTAATAGTACCTTGAATTTGTATTCAACTGCTGTGCTTTACTTTCCACTCGTTGCTATTTTAAATCTGAAAAGATATTAAAGTTGAATCAATGAGCCTTATAACGCTTGTTAGCTTCTGGCTGACGTCATGCTAATGTTAATGTTACTGTTGTGTAGAAGGATGATGGTATCTCGCTGTGGTCGTGACATCACCGACAGCAGCAAACTTTCCTCTCATCCTTCGATAAACGCTCAAACTAAAAACGAACTAAATTTCATTTCTTCTGTTCATTGTCGGATGATAATCATGTGAAAAGGCAACCAGAGAGTCGTCCGTAGGCGAGGCCATCGAAATTCAGGTACCGCTCGATCCAGCCTTTCTGGCCTCCAGAGGCTGTGGCCTCCCTGGACCAAAAGGCTGCGGCGGAATGAGGCTGCAGACCCTGAATCGGGACACAGCTTTTGTCAAAGTATCCTTGAGCAAGATACTGAACCTTTAATTGCTCCTGATGAGCAGGTTGGCACCTTTCAGTCTCTTCCATCAGTGTATGAATACTTCTGAGATGAAAGTTGCTTTGGATAAAAGTGTCTCTAAAATGGAATGTAGAATTGTAGAATGAACATCTCGCTCATTATCTGGTCACGAACAACCTTAAAATCTACTTTTTTTTCGTGTCATAAATTACACCAAAATGGTATGATGTGTCAGTCTATCTACACATCTTTTAACAAGGGCGCTCTCAAGAGCCACGGAGATCTGTGTGATATTTTCTCACAGCAGGAGAAGGCTGAAAGACACCGAGCTGTATCCTGACACATTGTGGAGCTTTTAAAGTAAACCACATAATAAATTGTGTACATAATAAAACAAACATGTGCACGTATATATATATCTATATATATAGATATATATATATATGTTTTTTTGTTTCAGAGGATGATCTGTATATGTCTGGATACAAGATGAGCAAAAACAAGCGCAGTCCACTTACGCGCCCGTCAGTCCCCCTTGGCCCGTGCTACACACATCTGCCAAGGTCGAACCTGACGAGGTAGTTTTTGCGTAATCCTGCTGATCAATAGAACGATCCAGGTGAGAACACAGGCTCCATGCTGGACACAATGCGTTCTCTCGCTTGCCGGTTACATTGAATGAACCACAAATACGGGCAGGTGTGCGATGAGCTGTCACCGCCGATAGCCGAACCAAACTAATTTAACCATAACATGTTTTTAAAGTGTCACAATGACAGACTGATTACTCTTTTTCTCAAAGCAGGAGAAGGCTGAAAGACACTGCGCTGTGTCCTGACACAATGTTATCTGCTGTCCACCAGGGCTTTAATTGAGGCATACCGTGTATTCTGTGGCTTTTATAGAAAACCACATTAGAGCTCAGCTTTCCACCGAGGTAGCAGAGAAGTATTTTATCTTGAACCTCTGATTTTTAAAGCTTGCTAAATACATACAGGTGTTTCTGTGCCTTTCTTACATATTTTGCACATTTTAGATGTGTAAATCATTCCGCCTGTTCTATCAGTTTATCCTGTATGTTTCAAACTCCATCTGTGAATTTGTTCTACCTGCCACAATTAAAACCAAATTTATGCCTGAAAGTTAGGAGGAGGCAGAGGGAAACTGTGGTAATTGGTGTTCGGTTAAAAGTCACTCTGTGCGTGCTAAATCAGTATGCTTTTCATATATCTGCTTTCATAATGACATCAGCCAAGCTTTTTTTTAACGATTGTGCACCCTCCCAACCTTCCTCAACTTGCATTCAAGAGAGAGGACACACTTGTCATGTTTTGTGTGCTACACATAACGCAGCAGTTCACCCTCAAGCATCATCTCCGAGTGTACAGGGGTGAAAAATTAACCCCAATGAAGAAAGACCGCTCTTAATATCTATAAGTGTGGAGGTGTCCTAACTGGAGGTGTTTTTACAACAGTCATTACCACTGGGGCACAATGAATATTGGTTTTAATGAGTTCCCGTAACATGTAATATAGAGAGTTTGCAGCCCAGATATAATAATGCACATAATTACAAATGTATAATCTCTTGGCTGAAATTAAGTGAAATTTTGAGCAAGAGTAAACACACAAAGGGCAGTACCAGGTGTTGTCTACTACCCTTCTGGGATTATAAAAGCATGAATTGCTTATTCACGCAAGTGGTTGTACAAGAGGGCAGATAAACATTCATGTTGCCAAATGGCTGTATCGGCCTAGTACATAAACATTGACCCAGATGTGCACACATTAACCGGGACACACGTATGCACACGCACGTGCACACGCGTTCTTGCTGTCCAGCCGGAAAAAAAAAAAACAAAAACAAAAAAGACAAGAGGCATGGGTTCTTTCTCACACAGCCGCTTATCTTAACAGCCTCTCATTGCAGTGCAGAGAGCAGAGCACGAAAAGAAAAGAAAGACGGCGAGAGAAGGAAGAATCGATAAAAGGCCATTATGCTTCTGTGCAGTCGGGGTTCAAGGGTGGAGTGTGTGGGGGCTGATATGGATGAGGATGAATGATGTGTGCTGTGGCAGACAATCTGCTGTAGCGTTGCTGGAGAATAGTTACTGTGCTCATCGGTAAGCACAAGGATGGGATCTCCTGTTGAGGAATTAAAGGCCAGACTCCTTCGAAACCAATATAGTTTTTTGTTAAATACAGTGATTATCTCTCTACAGCGTGCTTGTTGTCCGTTCTATGAGTGTGTTAAAAAAAAAAAAAAAAAAAATCTGGTGCTTGCCCACACAGTCCTGGCACTGTAAATGAGAACCATGCAAGCTGGTTATTCTCACTGGTCAACACCAGCGCGCATCCCGTAATATAAATAAGATATATATTAATTCTGAGATGAGAGTGAAAGAAATTTCTGACAACGTGGTGATGCAAATTAAACAGATTGTCTTGTGTTTTCTAGCATATTCATCCGATTAAACCCTTATTTCATCCTATTAAAAATAGTTATTGTTTCCATTGTTTCAACGCTGTTACCGGTACTGACGATAAAATACCGCTCATTACTACAACTAAACTCAGTGAAGCGGTTTTCGGCCGCGTGATCCAAACAAGCTCTCTCAGCCACGGAGGGGCTGCATTCTTCTTTTGGTAAGGAAAGGAAAAGAGGGCGGGGCAACCGCATAAGTGAAGATGCTAAGGTCGGGTAAATTTTCAGTAAGCCAGCCAGAGGTAGAGTTGGGCAGGTGTTGTTAAAATACGCGCTCACACAGAATTTGACTGGATCCAAATTCTTTGACATATTTGAACATTTAGAAATGTAATGCAACAGTTACTTTCTTGGTAACCAGTTACTTTTATCATGCTGTTACTAACTCAGTTACTTTCTTGGTAACCAGTTACTTTTATCATGCTGTTACTAACTCAGTTACTTTTTGGGAGAATTAACTATAACAAATAACTTTTTTAAAGTAACTTGCTCAAAACACTTGTCAGCACACGCAAGATTGTTACCTTCCACAGATATACAGTTTTGCCTGTTTTGTTGGGCTTTTTTAAACCCTGAAGATATAAAAAATTAGGTTTTGTATCCCCTCTAATTTGTGAATAAACCTCTTTTTATTTTTGTTAAGCATCCTTTCTCTCGGTGGCTGCTGGGGAAGATGGGAAATTTTCAAGTTGCATCTTAGCCACCCCTAGATGGGGCATAACACATTAATTCACAAACTTTCCCATGATTTCCAGTGTGATGTGTTTAGTTTGGTATGAAAAAGCAATATCCATCTCCGGCCAGCATGAAGAGAATTAGGTCTGACCACTAACAAAGTGGCTGAATGCTGCCTTCAGGACCAGAAGATCTCAGTTCCACAAGGCCTTGACTCATCCAGCTGCTGGCTCAGCAGCAGGTCATCAGGTTGCGTTAAAATGTTTTGATCATGTTTTGTTAAGGTCTATTTTATCATGGCTGTTAGCAAAGTTAAAAGTTTTCTGCTCCAGTAAAGCATTTTTGATGTCATCAGTTTTCCTTTCTTTGACAGTGTTGATCATATAATCATAGGTATATTTTTTTTTAGAAAATGTCACATGCCATGACTTTGATTAATGATAAAACTTTGAATTTTGAAAAAAGACCAATATAATTTTGGAATGGTTTACTTTATTTTATTTTATTAGTTTGCTAATAATGACAAAACTTTGAATTTTGGATAAGTCCAATATAATTTTGGAATGGTTTATTTTACCCAAACCTCCGGAGGTTGGGTAAAATAGTTAAGAAACCAGTGATCATACTGCTTGAGAATTAATTCATGAATCATCACAACCTCTGACCTGGTCTTCACCCAGCCTCCTTGTACTAAGCGCTGCTGTGCACACATAAACAAATTTTGCTGGCATGGAAACAACCGCACAAATCCCCCTCTGCACTTTTCATTTTCCTCGTCACCGCTTGCAGACGTTCAGCTCTGATTTGGACCCAAAACACTGACCCACTCTGCCCAGCTATCTGCTAACCAGTGGGGATTGACAGCAACCTCACAGACCATGCACCGCGTTGGCCTGCAGGGCCTGTGAGAAGGATTTAAATTGCCGGCGCAGCGCTCTCTGCTATTCAGTTCATTTCAATTATCAATAAAAAGTCTATTTCCTCCAGCACCTACACAGTTTCCTCCTGCCACTCAGACCGGCTTACAGTCTACACGGGAGATAAATTGAAGGCTAGGGCAGGAGTATCAACATCTGCCAACATTTTTTGACATTTTCAGAAATTGTGATACAACAGCAGGGAGAGAGGTGTTCATAAAATGTAATCTTTTCATAGTTGGGAGTTGGGAGAAAAGCACAGTTGTTATTCTGCTTGCTATGTTGTAGAGAGGAATGTATAAATCAGAGCAAGGACCTGATAACTGAAATTACAGAGGATGTGATAGAATCTGTAGAAAAAAGGAGAAATCCTTTTTTTTTTTTGTATAAAGTGGGGAGGATGTCAAGTTTGTCAGGCACAGCTGTTGAAAGTTTTTTTAATTAACAGGTCTGCGAGAAAACTTTACATCAGGAAGGTTTAAATAGTACATGGCCAAAGAAACTGGCTGGTGAAGCATCGGGCCTGCAATGTACTCAAAGCAAAACAATGCCCTGCCCCCGAATAAATGCCAATAAAAGGCAGCATTTTGTAATTGAATGTCAAGGAGAATGACTATGATCAATCTGCACTGCTGTTTTACTTAATTCCAACAGAGGGCGCTGTCCATATTCATCCATTCACTGTCTTCCGCTTATTCCGGCTATTCCGGGTCGCGGTCGTGCTGGAGCCGATCCCAGCTGGCAATGGGCGAACGGCGGGGTACACCCTGGACGAGACGCCAGCTCATCGCAGGGCCACATGAAGGAAGGACAGACAACCACTCACACTCGCACACACACCTACGGGCAATTTAGAGAAGCCAGTTTTTTTACCACTATGCATTTGCTAACTTCATTCTTGTATACCATTTAATCCAAAATTCTTTGTACGACGTAAAATTTAAGTAAGCTAAATAGCCCTCTCTCATTTCTGTCCTGACTTAAAATCATTGGAAAAAGCAGCTACAATTGCAGAACTAGCCAATAAAGAGTTGAGGGTTGTTTGGGGGCATTCTGCCATGACCAGGAGTAAGAAACACCACTATTGATTATTAAATCAGTGCCTACAGTGATTTATACTCATCTCATTAATGAGATATTGATTTATTACACAAATGGTTGGCCTGACAGTCGGGTGGATTTTGTTGTTATGTAAGGTGACTTCTGAATACTTTTAGTGAGATTAAATATCAAGCCTCTGTTGTGTACCTTCCACATACTTTTCACTCTTTAAATGCAGTGTTGCACAGCGGTTAATCGAGCACTCCTGCGAAAGCCTGTTTATATTCTGAGGACCCCCTCACTTGATTTTAGAGGCTATTTATTTTGAATAAGCCGGAGAGCACAACTGTGCTGGGCAGCGGCCATGCTGTAGCTGGTCAGATGAATGAGTGACAGAGTGGGGGAAGTGGTGAAGGAAGGCAAGCCAGCAAAAGCAAACACAACAGCAAATTTCTGAATGGGCTGGTTAGTTTCAAATCAAGGCCTGACTGACGTGCAAGGAAGCTGCACTGCAGGCTCTGAGGTGACAGGAAGCTCTTTCTCTGCAACACAGGTTCATGTTCACAGTTAAAAACATTCATACTTGAAAGATGCCAGGACCCCTGCTACATATGGCCACTGGAGCAAATGAAAGTTGTAGTAACTGCTTGGGGGCAGATTGGCTACAGTTCTTTAGCAAAGTATGCAGCCCAAAAGATTTGTAGTAAAAATATATTTTTTTTCTCTGAATGTGCAGTCTGAAGAGTAACATGCGGAAATATTCCTTATTCTATATCTTATTGTCTTAGATTAAGTATTTCTGGTGGAACGCAAAGATTCGTGTATGTAGTCTAGAGAGTATTCTTATTTCTTCCATACAGCAGGCATTAATTGGCCTCTACAAAGCGGTTTTAATCAATGTTTTTTTTTGTTGTTTTTTTTTTTTTAAATCAAATGTGCAATTTGAAGGAGATGAGTACTGATAAAACAACAGTGTGCTCAGCGGACACTGCATAGATAGACTGTGTTGGTTTCTAGAGCCCAAAACTTTACTGTTTTTGTTTCACTCTCGTAAGCCGCAGCAGGCGGCTGCGTTTGCTGCACGGCACTTCCACAGCATCAAACCACAGTCAGACAGATAGAAACTAGTTGATGAACACAGCTGAGTATACAGCAGCTAGAGACCCCGATATTTCCTTTAAGAGTTGGTGAAGACAAACACAGAAGTGAAAGGAGGGTGAATACAAACTTTACATTCCTCATATGACTACGGCCACGATTCCAAATTAATCAATGATATCTGACAGCCTGTTTCATCTGCTCCCAAGGTCAAGGTGCAAACATTTTTGGTACTGGATCCGTAACAAATAAATACATTTTCCAAAGTTTTTGCCTCTGAGTATTTTCTTCACAGGAAAAAGAACAAGATATTGATGACCAGAAACAGTTAAATCATCACGAGAGAAGAAAACAGGCAAAACAACACCCACCCTAACACATCCTCCAATTAGAGAATTAGCTGTATTTTCTAAAGCCAAGGGAATTAAAATAACATTGCTGTACATTTTAACACTTCATAACTCATAAACTTAACATTGGATTTCTCTTAATGCCCCGAGACCGATTTTTGCATTGCATGAGTGATGACATAAAAATTGTTTTATCATAGCTCTTATTTAGCCTTCTAGAAGGTTTCTTATTCTAACTGGAACTTTTGTTTCTTTGGGGACTTGATACAATACATCCATTATCAAAGTTCCACTACTGAATGTTTTCTGTGCATGTTTCATACGTTTTTCGCTAGTTAACATGTTGTCTGTTGGAGAGTCTCTTGGCCAGTCAGAGATTTGCTGTCCTCACCACCACTGGGAGGCTAATCTGACTGTTCAGGCATGTTTGCGTACTGTATGAACAGCACTGCCAAAGACAGTATCTCATACTAAGGGTGGAAGTGAAGTGAGGTTGATAAAATCCTCTATATCCATTGATCAGCAACCAGAATAAACAAGGAAAGAGAGAGAATCAAACAAATAATGTGTATTTTCACCCAAAACGTATATCCCTGGAAAAACAATGTGACTTTTTTTAAATAAAGAAATGTGAATGTTTTGCATATTGTGTTATATTTATAATTTTTGCTTTTTGATTCCCAAAAACAAAAGGAGAACAGTTCCTCATTGCTTTGTGTCTGGTTTCAAAGAAAATCTTCATGATTCAGTTTACATGTAATTCTTCCCTTTTCTTTGTGGTCCCTTAATTTGTTTACACATCCAATGACTGACCACTTTATTAGGTACATGTGCTCAACTGATAATTCATGACAATATCTAACTGGGCCAACCACATGACAGCAACTCAAGGCATTTAAGCATGTAGACATGACTGACACGATTTCCTGAAGTTCAAACCGAGCATCAAAATGGAGAAGAAAAGTGATTTCAGTGATTTTGAAGGTGGCATGGTTTCTGGTGCCAGATTGGCTGGTCTGAATATTTCAGCAACTGCTGATCTACTCGGGTTTTCACACACAATCATCTCTATTTACGGCAGAGAATGGTCTGGAGAGAGGGAATACAGCAGTGGCTCTCTTGGCAAAAATGCCTTGGTGATGCCAGGGATCACAGGAGAATGGCAAGACTGGTTCGAGATGATTAAAAGAGACCGCAGTTACACAATTACCCACTCTTTGCAACTGAGGTATGCACTGGCGCATCGCTGAATTTGCAGCACATCAAACCATGAAGCAGATGGGCTACAGCAGCAGAAGACCTACATAAATTGGTTGGTGAGCGAATACAGATTGGCTCAAAAGCAGACATTTATGACATTTGCTTGGCCCTCTTGAACAGAATGGGTCAAGAGGATTGAAATGTCCTTCTTTTTATCTTTGTCTTTCCCTCTCAGATTTTGCAGAAAAAAAAAGACCAAGGCCAGGGATGAAAAACAAGCTAGGGCCACAAGGCGGAAACAAGAGCGCAAGAGGGAGCATTAATGCTATCAAAATGCACCAGAGGAGGATAGCATGCTAAATTACAGGCCTGTACTTACACATGAGGACTTAATTAAGCTATAAAGTGCATTATGGCTGCATGTAGATCACTACTGCTGCCTTGAGGACACTTAACATGGCCTCGCTGCTCAGCTTATTGCCGCTATTGCCAGGACATCTCCAAATACAGTTCCTGACAGCATGACAGTGTGACTGATGGCAGCCTACCAGAATACCGCTGGCCGGTCCTGATGCTGCGATAATGTCGTGTTTGAATTACAGATATCTGGAGCTCTTCCCTTTATCTGTTTCACTAACCCACAGAGAACACAATTTCTTTTTAATTCTGTTGTCCTTGTTGCCACAGTGCTGATATGGAGTCAGTATGGTGAAAGCAGTATT
Organism: Dactylopterus volitans; assembly: GCA_901007715.1. NCBI lineage: Eukaryota > Metazoa > Chordata > Actinopteri > Syngnathiformes > Dactylopteridae > Dactylopterus > Dactylopterus volitans. The sequence goes on from CAAKHG010044978.1 coordinate 11,252, forward strand.
TGGTTAAACCCAAATTGCTCCAGACACCCTCCCCTAACCCCTCGACCACCACATAACAATCCTCCACCCCCCAAAACAAAGTTAATGTCGAGCTTTCTACTAATGGCTCTGAGTATAACGTTATGGGACTGTGAGCACAACGCTAATGTTATTGAGTTTGAAACAGGGCGAGTTTCATAGGCTGTGAAATAAAAATCCTAATGATAGCATTCTGGATGTACTGTTAAGAGCTATGGGGGCCACACTGGCTGTCTACTCTAATGAGAGAACAGAGAGGCACAGTGAAAAGGATCAAAAATTCAAAGGAAGATGCAATAACGGTCTCACTCTCAGCTTGCATGTTCTCCGCATGTGCTGCTTTTTGACGTCGCTCAATACAATACCATGGGTGCTTTTCGTCACGCTAA
>CAAKHG010044980.1:0-13447 GCA_901007715.1 Dactylopterus volitans
GGGGGGGGGGGGGGGGGGTTCGATGCGCTCTGTGAGCAGCAGGCTGCGGAGGCCTGGCTTTACACGTCACCGGCCGCGTTACGGCCTTAATTCGAGGATGTTTAGTGGCATCTAGTGGTGAGGTTGCAGATTGCAGCTAACGCTCAGCATCATCTCTAACCGAGCCGGCGAGGGCGGCTCACCTGTGCAGCAGCCCCCCCCCCCCGAGCACGTTTGTCGCTCGCTCTGCCCGCCTCCTGCCTCCGTCTGTCCAGATTTAGCTTCACTTCCTCCTGCTTTTGCGCCTTTCGGGATTCACTTTTTTTGTCACATACTCTCCAAACCCCCGCCGCCTCTAACTCACACACACGCGGGTCGTTTTTTTTTTTTTTTTTTTAAAAACACTCAGATCGTAATGTATTTTTTATCATTGCCATGTGTGCGTCCTCCCTTCTCTCCTCCGCCACGGCTTTGATTTAGGTTAAGGCGAGGTCGCTACCCAGCAAGCTTTGATGCGGGGCCGCGCGGAGGTCGCTGCCTGTGACAATCCGTTTGGACACACATGAACATACATGTACACAAGATGTGGCGGCGCGAGGAGGATCTGAGAGTTTGGGTGGGGAGGAAAAGACGGGGTGAAACAAACCCGTAACTAAAAACATCTGTGTCTCTCATAACATTAGTAGGCCCCCGCACTCCCCACACACACACACACACACACACACACACACACACACACGCGCACACACACAGCCCCCTTCAGAGCTCACACAGGCCCGAGTGTGGAATTTCATTATTCATCTGAGAGTTCCTGGAATCTGAAATTCTCTGCCAACGTCTCCTCACATCTTAGCTTCTCCCTAATGCACCCACACACACCTACACACACACACACACGCGCGTGCGCACACACACCTACTGTACCTCTATCTCCAACACACAAAATGCAAGTCAAGTATAACTATATATTTTCTACATGTGCAGAATTTGAAGAAACAGCAGTTTTTGAAATATTATTGTTTATTATCGTTCCTGATTCTCCTTCAGTGCCACTCATCTTTACTGAAGGAAAGCAGGCCACATATAAACATAGTTCATATAAATTAAGGCAAATAAGCAGTTTTTTCACATATAAATTAAGGCAAATAACTTATATAATCTGCTCACAGCCTGTGAGCATGGGGACAGTGTCAAGCGGGATTAAACCAAAATTAAAGAACGTGGCCGCATTAATGGGGCTGGACGAATGTGTTTTTGTGGCTAATGTCGTCAGCAGGCTTCTCTTGCCAAGGCTTCGTGTGTGTGTGTGCGCGCGTGCATGCGTGTGTGTCATCTTTTACACTTTCTCATAACCGTTTGAACAAACTTATTCTCAGCATTTTTAATTTTTTTTTTTTGCTGCTCTGCTGACGTGAATTGTAAAACTCGCTGTAAAATTTCAGCACAAGCCACACTGGGCCTGAGAGACTGGAAAGGAAATGTCATCCCACATAAAGAGAGCTGCAGCGTTAATTTTGACGCACTTATAGAGTTTTGCCGACTGGAGGCTTCAGTGACATTTTGAAGCTGTTAACATGTGGCCAGATTTCAAGATCACCCCCCGCGCCCCCTTTTGCTTTCCAGAGGTATGAAGGGAATCATTAGGAGCTGATTAAATGGGCTGAGCCTGATTATGCTGATTATCGCGGCTCCGGGCTGCAGTTGTGCTTCGCTTACGCGCGCCGGCATGCTCACACATAATCAGATACATATTTGGTGTTGTGTCGGGCGGTTTGCCGGCGTCGAATTAGAAGCACCAGCGTTGCAGCCGTTTCACTTCTCCACGTCATGATAATGGTGGACAAAAGCGTGCTGCAAAAAAACCATGTCAGCCCTGACGTCTCTCTCCTCCTCACGTCTCCCCCTCTCTCTCCTCCTCAGAGTAAAGCCAAAGAGCTTCCCCTGTCGGCTGTGCGTTTCATGGAGGAACTTGGAGAGTGCTCCCTGGGGAAGATCTACAAGGGCCACCTGTACCTGCCCGGCATGGACCAGGCACAGCTGGTGGCCATAAAGACCCTGAAGGACATCACCAGTGCCCAGCAGTGGGGCGACTTCCAGCAGGTACGGAACGGATCATCGCTCCCAAAGGGTTGTAGAATTTAAGGAACGCATCCTCTGTTGATGGGACAGTAGATAGTACACTCTAGATGGGGGAGCGGTGTGTGTGTGTCGGGTGTGAAGGGATATAGGAAAGCATGATTCTAAGCGGTACTTTTGTACGGATCTGCTAAAAAGCTGCAGATGTACTCCAGGATTTTTTTCCAAAAATAAACCATTACTATTGACAGACTGTCCAAAGAAATGCGAGGGGATTCAAATATAACCTTCACTTCCCATTTGCAGGACAGCTGAGACCTGAGCTGCCAGCATTTAAATCAGAATCGGAATGCTTTATTGATACGCCGGGGGAAATAACTGTCGATGCAGGTGCTCCATGCACGGGTACATGCAAGCATAGAAAAGGACGAGAGGTCGTAAGAACAGTAAAGAATAGTCCTAAATAGGAATTTACAATATGAATAAATAGACAAACACAGTATATATAATGTGTAATGAGATAAGTCCAGAGCGTCTGGCACTCAGGCGGAGGGGTTATAAAGGTTGATGGCCACAGGCAGGAATGACTTCCTGTGGCGCTCAGAAGCGCATTTTGAAGGGACCCTCCACCCGAAATCTTTTCATTATAAAACACTTAAACCTGTGGAGGAAGCTCAGACTGACACATTAAAGTCTCCTGCTTGAAATTCATCATCGCTCTCCGGCTCCCGATCCAGGAGGCTACAGTGCTGGCGGAGCTGCAGCACCCCAACGTGGTGTGCCTGCTGGGCGTGGTGACCCAGGAGCAGCCGGTCTGCATGCTGTTTGAGTTCCTCCCTCAGGGCGACCTTCACGAGTTCCTCATCATGCGCTCGCCGCACTCCGACGTCGGCTGCAGCAGCGACGAGGACGGCACGGTGAAGTCCAGCCTGGACCACGGCGACTTCCTGCACATGGCCATACAGGCAAGAACCGCGCTGAGATACTGGCAGGATACCGAGCGATGCTCCCCGGTGTTGATCGGCAGAGATATCAAGCCCCGATTTGAATATTGCATCCTCAAAACTCCCTTTACCTTTCATTGCTCTCCCGCTGCGACAGCTTTCTAACCCTCGGCTTTCTTCTTTCAACTAGGTGGCCGCTGGGATGGAGTACTTGGCCAGTCACTTCTACGTCCATAAGGATCTTGCAGCGCGGAACATTCTCGTGGGTGAGCAGCTGCACGTCAAGATTTCCGACCTGGGCCTCTCCAGAGAGATCTACTCCTCCGACTACTACTGCATCCAGCCCAAAACCCTGCTGCCCATCCGCTGGATGCCCCCCGAGGCCATCGCCTACGGGAAGTTCACCACAGACTCAGACATCTGGTCATTCGGAGTGGTGCTGTGGGAGGTCTTCAGCTACGGCCTGCAGCCGTATTACGGCTTCTCCAACCAGGAGGTGATGGAGATGGTGAGGAAGAGGCAGCTGCTGCCCTGCCCGGAGGACTGTCCACCGAGGTATGTGAGGGTCAACGCCGGCAAAATGGTGACACGTCTCAGAAAGTGGGGTTACCTCGAAGTGCACAAGTTTTAATTGTGACTCTAAAAAAAAAAAAAAAATTGGCTTTGAGTTCAGTTGAGCATCAAGCAAAAGATTGTACATGGCCGCTTTAAAAAAACAAAAAGATAAGTAATGTTAGCGAATGGCTGCCTCGGGCTCGCATCAGAACGTCATAAATGTTACTGAAACCAGCCGCGTGCAATTTTCCAGTGCTAATTTAAAAGCAACACAACAATGGAAAATATTTGAAGCCTTGTGAATTTCTGACCCCTGAAAGCAACGGGTGCATGAAAATGCATCGTTTAGTTCCCCTTTTTGCTGGATTTGGTTGACATTTTAGTGAAGTAATCATGCGTACAGCCATGATTGCGGCCGCTTTTCATCCCATCGTAGCGGAAACATCACCACTCCCACACCGACCATCAGCCTGCCCGCATTCACTTTAATGAATTTCACACAGCAGGGAAGGGGATTGGGGGGGGTTCTTCTGAAGTGAGAAAAGCAGCTTCATATGAGAAAAGGTCTAACCAATATTCTGGCAGAAAATACTTAAAAAAAAAAAAAAAAAGGTTGGAGGATGACCAGATACTCCTCAATCCCAGATAATTTTTGGGGTTAGTTTGCTGCATTAAAAGCAGATGCTTTGAAAGTAAGTGTGACAGTAACTAACTCTGTTGTCTCTCAGGTTTTACGGCTTGATGACTGAGTGCTGGCAGGAGGGGCCGGCACGCAGGCCGCGATTTAAGGACGTCCACGCCCGCCTGCGAGCGTGGGAGGGGCTGTCATCCCACGCCAGCTCCAGCACGCCTTCCGGCGGCGGAGGCAACGCCACCACGCAGACCACCTCGCTGAGCGCCAGCCCCGTCAGCAACCTGAGCAACCCTCGCTACGCCGCCGCCGCCGGATACCTCTACCCGGCCCAGGCTATCCCCTCGCCAGGCCAGATGGCTCCCATTCCGGCCTGGACCCCCATGGCCGTGCCCCAGACCCACCAGCGCTTCATCCCGGTCAACGGCTACCCCATCCCGCCAGGATACGCGGCTTTCCCCGCCCACTTCCCTGCCCCGGCCCCACCCACCCGGGTAATCCAGCACCACCTCCCGCCCCCGAAGAGCCGCTCGCCCAGCAGCGCCAGCGGCTCCACCAGCACGGGTCACGTCAGCGGCGTTCCCTCCACCACAGGCTCCACCCACGACGCCAACACGCCGCTGCTGTCCCACTGCATCATGCCGGGGAGCGGCGGAGGCCCGGCGCAGGTGTACGGACAACTGTCCCAGAAGGGGATGGGACAACTGGACCACACGTCGCAAACGTCGGCGCTGCTGACCGCCGACGCCGACGTACTGATGTACAACGACTCAGTCATCACCGCAGACCTGTAGATACAAAGAGGGGTGCTCACACGCTTTTCTTTTTTTTTTTTGGGACCCAAATTTGAGATTCGCCTCTCGTCCGGGGGACCCGGTCTAAGAATTATACGCTGGTCACGTGGAGACTCGAGCAACAGGCCCGGAAGCACATTCGGGTCTGACCCCACCGTGTGAGAAACACAATGGCAGCGGCGGCGGTGGCAGCACACATGTATACACACAGCTGTTTGACCTAGTAATGCCTTATTGTTTAAAGCAAGTGTACTTATCCTGGTTTCGAAAAAATGCTATTGTAACCTTTGTGTAAATACGGTACATAAGTCCTGAATGAATGAAATACAAAGTTATATATTCAAGAGAACGTTTTTATCTAGGAGAAAAAAAAAAACTTTTAAAAGGTGCAAAAGAGTCCATCCAGGTCCTCTGACTGACCGGGTTTATAAAAAGTTCCTGTGTCAAGAACATTTTACGAAGAAGACGGTAACGTTCATATCCCGATCTCCAGGTGCTCCCAGCGTTGGTGTGACTTTTGTCGGAGTACCAAAAAAAAAAAAAAAACGTGTTGTACGTTTGCGTGCATTTATGAACCCACAGCCATACAAACAAGAGCAGGGACAACTGATGGATCGAACCCCAAGTGTGGTGGCTTTTCAGAGGAGCGGCTAAAAGAACGACATCCCTCTGGACCCCTCTGAGCGACTGCGGCGACCCCGTCTGCTCCCCTCTGAAACGGCTGAAGCGGGACTAAGACAGAAAGGCACTGAGACGCGGCAGAGAATTGGTCCTCGTTTTCGCGGGAAACCCAACTGAACGTGACACCTGAATGTTTTTTGTTTTTGTTTTTTTTTTGGTTTGGTTTCTTTTCGTGTGCGGCTCCAGCGACGAGCCTGTGACATCTGCGACATCCGGCGCAAACCTCAAGTGTTCAGGCCGGGAAGCGGTGAAGCCGGTTGGATGTTGAATTCTGTATCAGGCTCTCATTGCCCACCCCACCCCCAGCCCCCTCCTTCCTTCCACGATACCCAGACTCCTCATCCTCCGCAGCTTCCGTCAGCCGGGCTCAGGGCAAACACAGGCAGCCTGAGGTCGGTTTTACCGTCAGTGCTGTAAAGCTGACATTTCACCTCTTAGAAAAATTTTTTGTATTTTAATGTAGATTGGATGCGATTGTTTGCTATAGCTTTTATGTTTTTGGTTTTGTTTTTTTTCATTGTTTGAAAACTGAAGGAACCTGAATTCATGTCTTTTTTTTTTTCTTTCCATCCCACTCGTCTTGTTTCAGGGTTGAATTGTAAAAATCTGAAGACCTGGAACGGTGAAAGTCCCCAAAAAAGAGAAGGCTCATAGTAAAACTGCTATCTTTTTGTACATTGATTTGGTCATGTGCGTAGATTTCTGAAAGGTCACTGCATGATCAAGCGAAAACGCCGTGAATAAGAGAAGAACGCTTCTTTTGCCTCAGTGGGGGTTCATTTGGAAAGCCGAAGGGCCTTTTATGCATATCATGCTATGCTATTTCATTTGGTGTCTTCATCAGCGCGTGTAGCAGCCAAGAGGTTGCGCTGGAACAATTTCAAAACCGATGCTTTACTGCATGTGCGGTGTGGTTATGTTTCCTGCAATCCCGCGAAACGGTGCCTCCGCCGTCCCCGCGGCGATTGGCAGCCCGGCCAAACACGCGGCCTTGACTGCCAGAAGCGTTTGTGATCTCTCCTCTCTCATCCGACCTCCTTGCGAAGTAGACAATCATTGGTCGGCGTTTGCGCTCCTCGCTGCCCGCGTTGCACTCTGATGTTGTTTACAGACTCGCGTGCTACCAGTCAGCCGTGCTCGTTCCCGATGATACCGCCGAGCGCAGGAAGGATTGGCTGCTGCGCGTCCTCCACTGGATGGCAACGCTCCCAGTGGACGTTTGAGGGACGTAGACTGGAATCTGCGCCGTCCATCCTCTCTGTTGTGTGTTTGGGAACCGCTCTGGCCAGAAGAAAAAGAAGAGAGCGAGCTCACAGAGTCACGTGGCCGCTAGCTAAGGTTGCTACAAGAAGAAAGCGCCTGCTCCGAGTTAGCCACCGGCAGATGGAAGCACCGGTTTCCCAGCTCCTCACTAAAGTCAGTCCACAATAAATCATTTTCAATCGATTTCCCCGCTAATATTTTATGTCCTTCCCATCTTCCGTCTAAAAAACGTGACGTTTGTTTTTTTTAATTTCTGACAATTGAGCTACCTAGACATCTGTGTTTGTACACGTGACCTCCAGCCTGTTAAGGATTTATGTGTAGTATAGCAGTGCAAAAACCACTTGTACACAAGACTGTGAATTATAATCAAGTCTAGGTATATATTTTTAATTTTTTTGTATTTGGCAGGAAATAAAAAGTCATTTTGTGCCTTTTTGTTTTACTATAGATCAGCTGTTGGCGTTCTCTTTTTTTTAAAAATACAGTTAAATTTTTAGGAACATGTGCCCAGGACAGAAGGTTTACATGTGCACCCAGTCGACCAAGAGAGGCCTTTTCTTTGTATGTTGTCTGAACATTTTTTTTTTTTTTTTGCACAGATGTTTTGTATTGCAAAATCATTTATTAAAATGATATTGTTTGGTTTACATTTCAGTCAAGGACATGGTCATTTCCCCGCTGGCGGCTCGTAGATCAGAGTTGTAATGACAACGTGAATCCACTGAGGACCAGCAGAACACCGTCCCCACAGATCGGCGTCCCGGAGTGTCAGTAACCGCTGCTGGCCTGCTGGTGGTGCCATTTAGTCGTTTGATTCGTGTCGGTATCAGCTGGAAATAATATTAGTGCAGCTAGACTTGGGGGGGGGGGAAAATGCACCGCCTACTTACGTGTGTGTGTGTTTCCTCACATTTCCCGCTCAGACTCACGTTATGAATGAGCCAAAACTGCTTGAAACAATCTTGTGAGTAGTTGCGAGTTTGGCGGCAGATGCCAAGAATATATGCAATGCTGAATGGACAATATATATATATATGGGAATGGTTGGGTAATAGGGATGTGTATATGGGAATATTGCATTAAACGTTCCTCCATTGATGTCAATTAAAAGGACATTTTAGCTAAATTATGTTAGAAAAACACACTTTTTCTGAGCTGTTGGTATCATCAGGTCATAGATTTTGCTGTTGTTTGCCCGTTGGTTTCCTACTGCATGTGGACACTGGAACACCGTTTCTAGAAAGGGATGTTTCTGGCTTTTACAAGTGCTTAATGCTCTTTTATGAATATGATTCCTGCCATCTGGAAAGGGAGATCTCAAACCCTGGAAGAAGGACACTATGTTAGATACTAGATTTCACTCGCACAGCGTGATTTATGACTTTGCAGTGAATTTATTCTTGGGAAAACAGGAAGCTTCCTTTCGGAGGAGGTCACCGCCATGTTTCCCAACCTTCTCCTAACCCATGTGTTCATGCGGAGGAAAAGCGTAAGAAGACAGATCCATTAGTAGTGATACAGACTAGGAGACAGCTCCTGCTGCTACTCCGGAACACTTGAACACACTTTGCAAGGCGAGAACTTGAAAACCATTTGCTGTTCTCGTAAAGGCAGCCAGAGGAGAGGAGAAGGAGAAGGAGAAGAAAACGACAAAACAAAACACGAGGCGTCTGTAGAGCAAGAAAGAACATCTGTTGGGATCTGAGGAACCAGGGCTGCCGTCAGACTCCGTGACGTCTCGTGAGATAATTGGAACGTTCAATCCGCGGCTGCTGCCGTCGCCGCCGCCTCCGCCCGTATGAAAGGTTGTGTGGGATCAATGAAGACCTATGTGCATTTGTTTCGGCGTCTGCTGTGGGTTCAGTCTGGTCTGCTCGTTGCAAACAATGCACAAAGAGCAGTTAGTCTAGCAGCATCCCTGCTGTTTGGGAATGTGGCGAATGGCTGTTCAGATAATTTCCCTTTTCGCACGACGTCAGACAACGTCCGGAGCGAAGCAGGGCACCGCTACATCCGCTAGCTCAGTGCGCGGTGTTTATAAAATGGATTTGTACACAGGCCCACCTCCAGCTAGCCAAATTCCGTTTGGGAGACGTGCAGAGACAAAACCTGTCAGCCTCGGAACTGGACAAGGGTTCGAAGTTCTTCATAGAACCGTACCTGTTTAATTGTGAAGACAAGTGTTTTTTCTTCTTAACTCTGACATCCGCGGAGATGCTAATGACAACTAAACGTGCAAATGTTTTGATCGTCTATTAGTTGCCCGTTTCTCAATTAAGTTGCTATGGGAGCTTTATTAAACTGTGGCCATATCCACCATTCTATTTCACAGCTGTTAGCCACCGAGTCCTGCCTGGAATATAGTTTAGTATCGTTTAGCCTCCATGTGTAAAGTTAACATGGAGCCCCCTCTCACCTAACGTTGTTTTGGAGCAGCGTAAAACGCTGTGGACCACGCGGTCACAGCGAGAGCACGCTGTTGCAGGTCTACGAGGAGAAATGAGAAGCCTCATTACCTCCAGGTTTTTAAAATAACCCAGCTACGTCACGGCAATGATCGCTAACGGTACCGCGGGAAACGAAGATGATAAATACAGCACGTGAAATATTACAGTCTCAATCTTTACCGCTAGAAAATACGCCAGCTTTTCGTCGAGCGCTGTCTTACGAAAAGGGTCTATTGACTTCCCGCTGCACATGAGCATGTCTTCAAATTGTGATTTTTTTCTGTTCAGCAGTTCAAACCAAATCATAATGTTACATTTCCGGTGACATATAGTCATAGAGACAAAGCAAGAGAGTCTCATACTTATCGCATCTGCGGTCAAACACACTTAAAGCTCTCCGACGTCTCTGCGAGTCTTTGTTGCCAATCGCCGGAAAAGCTCCAGAGTCGGCCGCCGGCTCGAACATGTTTTATTAAAGGTGATGTGGTTCTGCGGTCAAGAGTAAACCTCGACGCTCGTCCGTGAAAATGGGCTCATGCATGATGCTTGAGTAGCACAGCGCGCCGACATCTTCTGCTTCCTGAAATGTCCGAGCGCGGACTAAACTGCAGTGTGGACGGGGCGCGGCGGGGACGGGCGCAGCAGGATAGGTGCGTCCCGCCCCGCTGGTTCAAAGCCTGAACCTCCTCGCGAGCGGACCGAGGACGACCCTCCCCTTCTCCGCCAATGACAGGCGAGCCTGGCGGGCACACTCTCTGATAAAGGAGCCTCATTTAGCCTCTTGAGCGCAGACCTGTAATGGATTTTGAAAGCTAAGTAGACGCTGAGCATGAGAGAGGATGTGCATTTGGCTTTAAGAGAGGGAGATGGATGAAGAGAAGGGTGGGAGGCCGGATGCTAAAGGTAGAGTGCGTCCAATGACCAAGAGTGATTGTGTGTGGCTTTTAAGCACAGCATGAAGCAGAAGGAAAGGGGTGGGGGCTGGACGGGGATTGTGGTGGGGGGGGGATCTTTATTGAGGCAACATGTAAGCAGGGAGTCAGAGCAGAATGGTGCAATGCAGAGAGGGGTTCAACTTGATTGCTACCAGTTGGGGAATCTGGCTTCCTCTGAGCCCACTGGGAGGGTCTCGACCACGGTGGAGGGATGGAATCAAACGCCCAGTCGGTTCGATCGTGTGTAAGGGCTCTTGCACGGATATTTCACAAGATTCATGCAATATAGATGCAGTTGATGGGAGTGCATGGAGAATAAGAGAAGCCTCCTCACGTGTGCTTATGATGTTTCAGCTACCGCATAACGCGCGCTGCTGACGCCCCATGACCCTCGGGTTCACACAGAGGAGGGAGGGGGGGGCTGGAAATCAAAAAACAATCATCCATAACTGAGACTTCCAGCAGTTCAACAATTGATTATTTATTTCAACAATGAATAATTTAAGCCACTGAATGGGTATAACAACAGTAAATTTTGCATGGGTCTTTAATAATCTCTTATGTAGGAAACTTTCTGATTCAGAATTCCTTTAAGGAAAAAAAAAAGCTGTTTAACCCAAGTGAATAAGCTTTTCATGAGCCTCTAATTAAAAATTTCACATGGAAACGTATGATCTAAAGTGTAGAAAAGCAGGGTAGAAAGTGTAGAGCAAACTGTGTAGAAAGAGTTAAGTAAAAATTCGGACATTGCTATGCAAAGAATCTCTTGGAAATTGTTAATTGTAAGTACATGCATACATTTCCATGCAAAGGTTGTTTTTTTTTTTATTATTGCAGCATGTTCGGGGAAATTAGGGTGTTACTGATGGCGACAATTATTACAAATTGTTATTTGCAGCCATAAAAGGAGTGTGCGTGCGTGCGTGTGTGTTTTCCGCTGACAGAGGAGAATGTTAATCCATGACTCAATTTTCTGAATCTCAGCTCTCTTCTGGGTGTGAAAGCGGCATTAAGATTCTGCGCCGAGGTGAAAATACCATGCAATTGTGTAAAAAAAAAAAAAAAAAAAAAGTCATTCTTGTGAAAAATGTCTCTCCAGTCCAAGTAGATATATCAGCCACCTGCACTTAGCTTTCCAATGTGAAAATGATTCTGCAGAAAAATGGACCGCGTGAGGGATAATATTATTGGAGTGCATAACGGATTAGCTTGCCAACACTGACGCATCCGTGTGTAAGCAACATTTTACTTTTATAGATAGAAGAGGTGCATCTTTGTATGCTGCCTTGGAAGTTTAATCTGCATTTTTTTTTCTTTTTTTTTTTTTGCACAACATGTTCACTTCAAATGTAACTGGCGGAGTAACTGTATTGGACGCGTGAAATAAAATAACCTCCGGTAAAACACGAGCGCCTCAAAATGGCGTTCAGGTGATTCGGTGACTCTGCAGCTTTGCCCGCCGCGACTCCCCCTCCCCCGCGACGACTGAAGGTTTCCGCTTTGATGATCCGGTGACGGGAAGCGAAAGGGGATCAGAAAGCCGGAGGAGGGACGGGCAGATACAGTTTCAGCGTCCCTGTGCTGCGTGGCGGCGGCGCTCGGAGCCTCCAACAAGCCCCCGATTGTTGGGAACATGAGCTGTTCTTGTGGAGGGGCTGACAGGTGCTTGACCTCCGGACGGCCGCGCTGCCTCTCGCCGACCTTGCGGAGGGGGAAGTGAAGTGGAAGCCTTTGAACGCTGTCAAGTGAACCATCAGTGGCTGTCTTAATCTCCCTCGGGGCCTCGGCGGAGGAGGCGTGCGGCGCGGGGCCTGACTACTGCCCATTTAGTGGCTGTGTTCTCAGTTTGGTGGCGCGAGGTGAAAACGCAGCAAAGTGATTGAATCCCGACTGGCAACAGGTGCACCATAACAGCCCCTCTGTTGACGGGGCTGTCAACCTGCTGGTGGTGCAGGTGGAAATCAAACTCGGCGAGGGCCCACCCTCTGGTGACCATGAAGGTCTAACGTTTCCTGGCAATCCATCCAATAGTCGTTGAGCTTTATCAACCCTGGGAAAGGCTATAAATAAACCCTGCAAAGCTGCAAGCGCAACGTTCAGCCGCTCTCGGTAACGTTACGCGCTGACGCGCTCCGGTTCCACTCGCCCGCTCGGTCTCTCGCGTCTCTGTCACCGTTGAGGTTGACGTCCGCTCTCCTGTACAATCGCGCTCGGCGTCATTGTCAGGCTGACGTGACCACACAGCTGACAGGACATCAGGTGACGGACCAACAGTCCTTCTCTATGCCCAGTGTGCATCGGCTGAACATGAAAATAGCCAAAGACCGGAGATGCACATACTCGCATCTTAACCTTTGTGCCTTACTTAAAGGCTTTTTTGGGCCATACATTTTGGCCCAGGTCAGAGTTTGTATTCCTATTTTGAACTCTAGCTTCTATAATAAGACTATAATATATTGTGTTGTAAAAAAAAAAAAAAGTGTCTCAGACCGTTAAAGACAAAAATATCCCCATTGGAACCCATTATAACTGCAGTGTTTGATCCCATGACCATTGGAGCATAAGATCATACATTCCTCTATGCTTTCATTCTCCAACAAAGACCTTAAATTTGTGCTTATTATTTTCCAACATATGCTGCCAGCCCCCTCACCCCCCTTTTTTTCATTGCCCCATGGGGCAAACACATGCTTTTTTTTTTTTTTTCTCCCGCAGGGATCCTTGCTGCTTTATTATGAAACCAAAAAAATGCAGTGTTTGCAACTGCAATGATGCATGTACGTTGATGCTGATTCAAGAAAAAAAAAATTCTGCATGTGCGTGTAAACACCGGTGTGTATTTATCTGTCCATGCATGTGTCCATGCATGTGTCCATGCACGTGTGCGGCTGTGGCAGTTTCCAGATAGAGATTATATTGTGCAGTGGACGTTTCTCTCCTGTCTTTTTCCCACTCATGCACGCGCACGTGTGTCTGCGTCTGAGAAAAAAAAAACATGTTTGTACGTTGTGTATTTCTACCTCCTCTTTCTCACACTCATTTGATATGTGTTTTTGTGTGTGTGTGTGTGTGTGTGTATGTGAGAGAGGGAGAAAGAGAGAGAGAGAGACTACATGTGTGCGCAAATGTGCAAAAGTGT
>CAAKHG010044981.1:0-5000 GCA_901007715.1 Dactylopterus volitans
CTCTCTCCCTCCCTCCCTCTCTCCCTCTCCTTCTCTTTCTCTCTCTCACCGCCTCCTCCCTGCCTGTCTCCACACAAATGCAGCAGCCTTTATTAAAGACCACAGATCTCCAAAACCCGAATGAAGAAGCCTGTTTGTTTAGCTACTGACTCTTTGTGTACGGTCTTTTCAAAATTATACAGTTGAGTTTTATTACTTTTTTCAGGCCCAGGAGGTCATGGATCTGACTCAGCAGATTCATGGAGGAGGGATGGGGGGATGTTAATAATAATAACAAGATGCAGACAAGTGTTGTCTCCCATGACAGCACTGATGCACATTTACTGTAATTCACATTTGGTTAGTTCATTATAAGACAATCAACTGTTTCAACAAGCAAATCAGACCAGTTGTGTTGATATTTATATTTTTCTGTACTAAACATACAATCATATTCTTGTGAATGAATTTCGTCCGTGAGTCAGGTTACGCAGGATGCAAGGAAAAAACAAAACAAAACACTGGCTGGGCCGTTTTATTTACATTAAGAACCATGAGTGGTCAGAAGTTGGAGTTGAGAAAGCCTGGTGCACACAAGAGGGTGACTGGACAGATTTCCTGTCCTATGTGGGCCCGACCCAATTCTGATGAGAAGCATAAATGTATTCTTTATGCCTCCAATTGGATCAGAGCCTAATCTCAAATCATAAATATCAGTCATGTTTGACATTTATGGCTTGAAATCTCGTCGGGTGAAAGGAATAGCGACTTAATACTGAGCCAAAACCCACATTAGCCACTGACAGCGAACTGGCAAACCGATGCTGCCTGAAACATGGCTGCCAACAGTAGGTGGCATGCGTTCTGAGGCAGGTGGACTGCCGAAATGGAGGACAAGCTTACTGACTTATGGTAAAAGTACGACTGGAAGATGTCAACCAATGTCAACCAATTTCTACGTGCTCATTAACTTCATCCTACACCCTTTCAAACATGGAATGGTTATTTAAGTTGTTACAGAGTTGTCTCTTCAATTTGTTTTCTCCATAAACATTTTGTATATTTCATTTATTTTTTTTTAGCCTTTAACCTGTTCGAATAAAAAAAAAAAAGACTGGCAGTTATTTGTTCATGTATTTTTTTTTGTTGTTGTTGTTCTTCAGCACACACCAGTGCAACAAGCTGCCGCCAACAGTCCATTTCCACATTTCTTTTTTATCGCTCACGTTTGTTCTAATCGACGCACGGTTCTCTACGTAAAGTGTGTGGTCCCGCAACTTGACTGCATCGTCTGCTGTGCTATGACTTAAATATTAAAATAATAGGTTAAAGCCATATTTTGAAAATCTTTGAAGATGAGTGCGAACCTGGCGTACTACCAACAGGTTTTAGGAGGATAATCAAAAAGGCCATAAGTGACTCGCTATCTTTCCCTGGAGATTACCTGTCCTTGCATTTATACTTTCCTGAGGAAGCCATCAATAGAGGGCCAGGCGCAGCCTTGGGACCAGACGCGTAGGCTCTCCACCTACAGTATACCTGGCCATTCTGGGTTCACAATCAGAGTGAGTCAGCGTACCAACTTTTATATCAAATAGCATGTCTGAGGATGACCTGCAACACAGTGCTGGAGCAGCATTTAGAGAGGCAATTTCTTTGACAGGAGTAGTTCCAGAAAAAAAACTGTTTAGAAGAGACCTGTGGGTTATACTTTGCAAGAGGGAAAACGGTCATATACGCTAATCTTGAAATGCTGCATTTGCATAGTTCAAAAGATAAATGAAATGCTCCCTGTAATTTTTGTGAATGTGCACAAAGGCTTACCATATACATGAGCAAATAATTTAATAGGTTCTCATCACCCTCACTTAATTTGTACCATCAATTCTATGATATTGACTGTTTATGCTCATTGCAATTTACAAATTACAGTTCAGTTCACTAAATGACAACTGTAACAAAAACAAACCACCATCGGAGTTATGTTTCTAATTACTGATAGATCATTAACATTTATATTAATATTGAATTATATTTTCTAACACTGGTGGCAGTGTGCACTGTTCTCCTTTAATATTTAAGCCGGACTGCTGAAATTTTCATGGGATGTCTCTGAAACTCCAAAATGGGTAATTTCCCAGAGACCAACTTTTCCAGGAGGTGGTGATGAGATGCAGATGAGGCACTTCTGCTGGTGCTCCAACCCTCAAGCACACAATGTACCATAAAATAATCATATTAGGAGAATCAAACAACTTGATGCAGCAATTACTGTGACCAGTGCGTTTGGGCCTTTATGGTCGGGCGGAAAAGAGCGCTTGTGGCCATTCCCTCTGGGTTACAACTGAAACAACAATTAATTGATTAACTGACACTTAAAAGCACCAACAGTGGGATGAGATAGTTCCACTTGTTTTTGTGCAGAATCAACTGTGACATCTTGTGAGACATTCAAATACTGTTTACAATTTAGTTAATTCCCGATGCAGTGAAATGAATTGAGTTATTAAAAAAAATCTATTATAGCAAAGTCCCTGCAAAGTCATTTTTGGTCTAAACATTAGCTGTCTTCTGCTTCTTAAATTTTCGGATTTGCAGCTTTTCTGTGTTTCATATCACTTTACTGTCGTTAATCCATCCAAAGCCTTCTTAAATGTGACGTTTTACCGCTCTTCCTGAATGTCCTGAACCGTAGTCCGACAAAACAAGCACTGATGAGCGCTGGTGGATTATGATGGGCATTTTTGTCTACTTTCTTCCATTTTACATTAGTGGTTATGAAAAAAGATCATTAGATTAAATGATGAACATTAATCACCTGTTGGATTAAACATACTCTAAACACATTGTCAGATGCAAAATGAGGTGAAAGTCCACCTTTTTTTTTTATTCATCAAATTTGCAAACTGAGAGCGGCGCTTAAGCAGCGACACCACTGAAAAGAGCTCAGTTGCCAAAAGTATCACGCCACTTGGTTCTACTTGGCATCCCTGAGGTGTGAAAACCAAATAGCGTATAAGAAGCGACACATGGCTTAACACTACTGTGCCATGCATTGGTCAGCAAAAATAAATAAATAAATAAATGAATAAATAAAGCTCTGTCTTGGATAAGGGAAGGTTTTATTTCAAATAATCAAAACTGTCATCACTTTCAAGCTTAAACTGGATTACGGGTGATATAAGTGTTCATATGAGGTCATCTTATTTAGAAAGTTAATTATTCCTGTTATCACTGCTTGGACATTTTTAGGTTTTGACTCATTTGTCTCAGGCACTGCATTTTTTTTTTTTTCCATTCCCCAAAGTGATGTGACTGACTGATTTCAAACTGATTTAACTCACAACTGTAATAACCTCTTTCTTCTGTTATCATTAGTTTTCAGATCCTCTCAGCCTTGCATATATTGCCCCATTAAGCTTTACATCACAAAGCCACTTCATGGCATCCTTGAGGCAGCAGAAGACAAGCTTTGTTTTATGTATGTCATGATAAATCACTATTAAAGGAGTCATTCCACTGCTCTGAGTAAAAATGTAGGGCAGGTGCTGAATAGTTTAGGGTGAATACGAACCTGTCCTTACTCTTTTTTTTTTTTTTTTTTGAGACATGATGCTGGCATCAAATTTGAAATGGGCAAAAAGCAATTAAATTTCTCTTGTTTCAGCAATTGAAATGTTGCCTTTGTGCTATTTTAAATTACATATTCGGTTTCAGTGTTTTGCAATCATGTACATTTTAAATAGCTCCCCAATATTTTTTTTAGAAATAGAGACGTGAATGCCTCTTTAAACTGGCTTATGTCTGGTCTCTTGCAGTACATCGCTTCACGCAGATGTACCAATCGCCATCCGTCCCACGTGCTGCGTTATGACAACATGGGCTGGAATTCAGACGATATGGCCTTAAGTGCCACCATAAATCCCCATTATCCCCAATCCAATACATCGATGTCACTAAATGATCCATAGCCCTTTCACACAGTACAACTAATACAGTCTTCAAAGCTCTTAGCCTTTCATTCTTCTCAATTACCACTCCCTTTCCCGCACTCGCCCGTGCTCGCCACCCCAAACCCCCCCCCCCCCCCCCACCTCTATCTAAATCTGCTTTCCAGAATTCTCCCTCCATTTCGTCAGCCTCCCCTGCTCTCCTGTTGCGCTCTCCAGTCCCCTCTTCTTTAAAACCGATCCCCCTTCGCTTCATCCTCTCCCCCCAATCTGTGCTCCCACTCAGCCGCAAAGCCGCCTTGCTTCTTCTTCTTCTTCTTCTGTGGTTTTCTTAATTCCCCTCCTGCTCTCTCTTCTTTCTCTCTTTCTCCCTCTTCCCCTCTCTCCTTCAGCCTGTCTCCCTTCCATCGGCTCTTTGCAGCCTCCATCACTTTCTTGGTATCCCTGCAGTCGCTATCTATTTTTATGCGCGCGCGCACACATACACACACACACACACACACACACATGCTCATTCAATCATTCCCTTTCTCTTCTCTGTTTTCTCGGCAGTCCCTCACTGTCACTTTCTTGATACAATCTCTCTCTCTCCTCACACACTCACACACACACACGCACACGCTCACGCACATGCACGCACACACACACACACACACACACACACACACACACACACACACACACACACACACACTCCTTTCTTCCCTTTTGCTGTCAGTGTGAAACTGTCAAAGAAGTACTGTGAGCATCTCTCTAGCAGTCTGTGGGCTCATCTTCCCCGCACACACGCATGCTCGCATGCGCGCGCACACACACACACACACACACACACGCAGACGTGCACCTCTGATTTAGCACACAAACAGTGATAATGGACAGAAGATAATCACGCACACTCTGTCACGCAGTAGTTATCTGCAGCTACGTACCGCAGCACTATCAGTTTCTCATTCAAGTAGTCAAAGTATATGTGTGCATGTGTGCATGTGTGTATGTGCGCGCGCGCACGTGTGTGACTCCAGCAAAATGACTGATTGGTGTGGTGTGGTGGCAGGACAGCTGGGCGAGGCC
>CAAKHG010044981.1:10000-11000 GCA_901007715.1 Dactylopterus volitans
GTTAGGTTATACCAGAGTTAAATCAGGCAGATTTTGTACAGTGATATTCACTGAATCAATAAGAACTCATTATATAGGATCCCCATCAACCATTTAATATGATATTCTACTATGTTTCCTAGCTCTGAGATGGAATATTATACATGTTTTGAATGTTCTTCATAATATTTCAAATATTTCCATTGTTTTATCTTGAGGTCAGGTGGCCCTTGCCTGTATTCCTATGCCTCTGCCCACTGAAGTAGTGCACTGTACAGCCCCAGATCAGCTGTTTTGGAGAGTTATCAGGATCATCTGACAGCAAGATAAAGCGGTGAAATTATTCAAAATATAGTGAACACTTAAAGGGATATTGATTTTCCAAGATGAGCCGTTTAGAAACTACCTAAAATGGGTTTTTCCTCGAGTCCCCATCCACAGCAATTAATTTCAGCTTCCAGTGGAGATACTCGGACAAGGCTTCTCCAAACTGAGAGCTTGCAGAGAGTCATCTACTGCATGTAATACACCAACTATCCATCAATTCCTCATGCAATCCCACTTCAAAACAACTTAACTATCCCTAAAAAAAAAATCAGTTTGTAACATGCAAAGGTCTCATGGCATTTTTGCATCCACTGACACCCAACCATGTATGCCATGAATATTTAAACAGGCAGCCACAGTTCAGATAGATCATGAAACTTATTGGAGTTAAAAATACAAACTAAAAGAAATAAAATGATGAAAACTACACTATGATGTGAAAATGTATTTAATAATTGATTGTATGCCAATTTCAGATCAATTCAGTGCTAAGAAAGCGGACGCGCTGTAAGGGTGTGTGTGTGTGTGTGTGTGTGTGTGTGTGTGTGTGTGTGTGTGTGTGTGTGTGTGTGTGTGTGTGTGTGTGTGTGTGTGTGTGTGTGTGTACAGGGGGCGTATTAGTATTGGTAAACATATATATGCATTATGTGCTTTCTTGGGCTGCCAAATCTTGAGGTGCACTTCTGTACACAAA
>CAAKHG010044992.1:0-12085 GCA_901007715.1 Dactylopterus volitans
CCTGAGCTTTTACTCCCAACATTACAGTCTTATTGTGATCCTGTGTGTGTGTGTGTGTGTGTGCATGTGTGTGTGTTTTTGCAAGAGGGTCAGTTTATAGAATCTCCATCCTGTTCCCGCTCTCCTCCCGTCACACGAGATATGACAAAAGTTATCTGGCCTTTCTGATAACCAGCTTAATCTATGTGCCAATGCATCCTGTTTCCTCAGGATAGCCTCGCTGCGTCACCGTCTAATGTAAAGTGTCCCACTTCCAAAGCTGAGGCTGATGCATTTGACAGCTAGTTTGAAGAAGAAAAAAAAAAAAATCAAATATAAATAGCGTGTTCAGATCACAAGACTCTAAGATGTCGGTCAGTAATATACATGATGCTATTGATTCTTAGGGGAATATCAATAAAGCTGCAGGGACACAGTGGGAAAGTCTAAAAATAAGCCCTCTTCTTCATTGATTTCCAGAGGGAATGTTAATAGCAATCTGCTTAAGGGTTTTCAAACAGAAAACAGGACTTATTCAAAGAAAGATGCATTGTTGTTTTGAGCATGATATTTTTAAATAACTTTACAAGTAGGTCTATTTGGGTGATGCCTATTTTCTTTCCATTTTTTTTTTGTATTGGAGTAGAAAAACATCATTACACTGTCTATGAAATTCATTGCTTTATATATTGTCCTTGTTGCTGTGCTGTTTATATTATATATATATATATATATATATATTTTATTAGTTTCAGGTTCATGGGTTTATTTCAGCATGAAAAGCTCAGTGTTGCATGTCAATTAAAAAATCCCGAGCTTATAGTTTGGGGTCTCACCTTAGGTATTGATAGCGCAGTGTGTCGTTTCATTTGCAGGGATAGGATTAGCTGTTGCGAGTGTTGTGATTTGATTTGAAATATGCGTCGCGTGTTCAACACAGTATTTTTGTTTTGCACCTCTTGCCACTTTGCATATCTTGTGTATGCCAGCTCGGCTGTACGCCTGTAATATTTGTCTTGCTGCCTTTGAGATATAATAATTTGCACTGTTTCTTATTTAGCTCAGAGGGGTTCTATTTGCGATTTGGGGGGAGGAAAAAAAAAAAAAAGAAAGCAGCTTGAAACACATTCAGATTCAAGACTCCCGTCACTTTCCTATCATAACAAACATAAACAGTAATTTGCATTTCCAAATTAAACTTAATGGAACTTTCATTGTCAAACATAAAGCAACAACATGGCAGAATTTCCAATCATTTCTGACTGTTCAGTATATTAAGACTGAAAAAAATGGGCCCAGAACATAACGCTTGTACCAACCTTGCATGGGACTTACACTTCTGAACCTCGTATGATTGCCCTCAAAGTTTGCTGCTGCTTGTCCATCGAATATGTTGGAACAGCAGAGATGACATGAACTTCCTCTTTCAAGGTCAAGAAGCAGGAAATGGACGATGTTGGTCAAAGGAAGGTTGCTCATTCCAAGCTGTCAGCCAGTCTTCAGTGTGAAAGAGAAGAATCGGCAGCATTTGACCGCAACCTAGATACAGTTACGTCCCTGTGTGGTGCTTCCCCCGCTCTTTTCGTACATATTACATATGTTAGTTATGTCTGTAAGAATTAAGTCTTTCACAGAGAGATCTGTCAGCAACCCGACACCTGCTTGCACACATGAATGATGTCCCATTCAGAAAACAAACCAAAGAAGGAATAATAATGTGAATCCAAATCATTTTGCCCAAAACGATTATGGTGTGATAGTATATATAAAAAAAAAAAAAACAGTTTCTAAAAGGACTTAGAAGGAGAATCGTGAATCAAAATAATTCACCACATGTCCATAGATATAAATTTCTTAATAAGATATTGTAGAGTTGAG
The DNA here is from genome assembly GCA_901007715.1 of Dactylopterus volitans. Classification (NCBI taxonomy): domain Eukaryota; kingdom Metazoa; phylum Chordata; class Actinopteri; order Syngnathiformes; family Dactylopteridae; genus Dactylopterus; species Dactylopterus volitans. The sequence goes on from CAAKHG010044992.1 coordinate 1,858, forward strand.
GAGATGGAGCAAGTGAATTGGCAGATGAGTGTGTTCAGACCTTCATCTGAACACAAAATAGACACACCGTAACATAACTGGAAGGACATCGGACGCTCACATTCCCATGAACTTGCTGACTGGCCTTCCACAACATTTTCCCCTCAAGTGGGACCGAACGTTCTTTTAGATCCACTCAGGGGTCCGTTGGTTGACGTGCTCCGTTTTTAGGGTAGGTTGGGTCCACATGCCTGCAATTTCTGATTGTTATTTTACCATACGGTTTGCGTCTTGGACTCTTATTGCGCCTTGTGTGTTTATACAAATGCACACACTTTGATAAAGGCACCCAGCCATGACTCGCCAATGCTTTCAAAGCAACACTCTTGTTTATTCACTGCAGTTCATAAGAAGAGGCTGCAGCTGGATAAATAGCCTGTATATACGCCTCTCTCTCTCTAATAGACCATCGGTAATGGAGCCCTAATGGGAAGGTCACTGTGACTGTAAAGCTGGAATGAGTCAGACTTGAGCCTATAAACCCCAGTGATATGAAGACCCCTGGTTGCTGTGGGTGCCCGGAGATCCTGCTCCCTCTGCCGTATCAGGTTTTACTGTTCCTCTGTGGGATCACGGTACAACAAGAACTCATTTGACAATTTATTACCAACCTCCATGTTATTAGAGCTGGCAGCACCAGCGGTGTTTGGACAGTGCTGTCAGACTCAGTAAAACTGAAGGACGCCATTAGAAATTCAGCATTTATTTGTGTTCAGTTTTGTTCAAAGCCTATATAAAGCTAACGTAAATATCAGTTTCCCCCCTTAAACTCCTCGCATGAATTCTTCTCACTGTGACTGGGTTTATGTGAAAATGGACCGTAAACACCTGAACCCCAGTTTTATTTTCAATAGTTTTTCTTCCACCTTATTAAAAGAATGGTAGACGTAGCAAACTGGAATGACCTCATTTCCCGACAGGCAGCTGAGGAGTCAACCTCTCCATCTGCCGAGGGACCCTGGGGTGTGGGTGACTGGCGTTGGATGCTGCGTTTCGGCACGACAACCTGACAGGTGCCAGGCTCGAAGGAATTTGTGGGAAGCGAGCGTGAAACAAAGCTTCACCTTTGAAAGTGCAATTTGATTGACTGGTGCTCCCATTACCCAGGCGAGTCTCTAATGCTCCTCAGAGCATGGGCAAGAAAGAGTCACTGAGACAGAGGGAGGAAGAGGCGAGGCGAGGGGGGGGAGCAGGGAGGAAAAGATATGGAGCTCTCGGAGCTCAACAGTGCAAAGCCCTTGAAGTCCTCTGCAACTCTGCTGCTTCAGAGAGCCTTACAGGCAGCCGGGAGAGCGAGAGAGAAAGAAGCCAAAGATCCTCACTTAAAGAAACACTCGCTGTGCTGTTTTTCCCCTCCTGCTCTCTCCACACTCAAATTCAGCCAAAACCTCCACTTTGCACGGTCTCGAAATTGGATTATAAGGTAGCTAATGCATTTTCCGAAGCTGATAAAAGGTCAGGCTTTTCATCTCAGGACATCTCCTCTTTGATCTGGCATTCTGATGGATGTAAGATGTTGACTTGTGAGGTGGGAAACGTTAATCTGCGGTTGAGACGAAAAACTTCACACCTCGTACGAGAAGTGTTATACAGCTGTCCGCTGCTATTAAAAGCCCACTTCCAATTTTATTCAGAACCACATGCTGATTTCTCTTTTATCTCCACTGTTGTGTGGATCATCATGACTAAGAACAAGCTTTATAGCCTCCTATCTTATTATCTCATCATGTTTTTTTGGATGAGGAATCATTGCAGTGCTTCTCGAAATGGGACGCATAACCATTTGGCTTTATTGTGAGTGTCGTCTGAATGGACCATTGAATGACTCCATTAAAGTAATGCAGATGGAGAATAAGTTCACATGAACAACAATGTTCCGCCTCGATCAAATGATCGCCGAGCTCGCGTGAAATAAATGTTTTTGGTTTTCTTTATTGTTTGCAGCCTCTTATTTAGTGTCTGTAATTAACTCTGCAATCAACAATCAGTCTCTGCGATTTTTATAGTCTATATTTTCATTAAGACGCAATCAAAGTGAGATTAACAACACTTTCTGACTGCAACATCTGTAGCTTTGATTAAATCCTACCTCTCAATAATTCATTGGTAAACAAATGAATCTTTTACGACCGTTGCATCTGCGACTAGACTTTAATAACAACTCCTAAGTCTCTAATAACATTTCTTGCAGCTCCCATGGGGGTGAAATTGATATGTCTACCATCAAGGAACAGTTTAGCTTTAATGAGACACATACATCAGTGGTAAATAATTACATTTTACGAACTCATCGTTTTCTCTGTTAGTTCAGGCTGTTTTTTTTTGTTTTTTTTGCTTGTTTGTTTGTTTGTTTTTTTTCCCAGTTATTTTACCTTTTGTGGGCTGCCAAGATAAACAAGTCAACACTGGCTGTGTCATGTCAGCGACTGCTTGTGTGAAATCAGTGTTACAGTGCAGACTAGACCCTCCTGCTCTGAGAATATAAAAGGGATAGTGAGGTGATGTGGAGTTAATCTGGGATGGTTTAATGGATGATCTTTGGTGAATCCTCAGGTCAGCCGCAGGACGTCCACCACAGCCGGTAAACCCGCACAAGTTGACATTTTAGTTCCTGCACTGCTTCGGAAAAGGCTCCCCGTAAACCCTGCGGATAGCTTGCAAAATTAGGGCGCAAGTCCGACACGCACACACACACCTACGCTGACTTTTGCCCTCTCCTGTCAGCTCGCTCTGTACTGCAGTGGTAGTGCAGGAGGCCTAATGCACCAAATGTACATCAGGCTTTATCACAGGGGCTCTACACAGATAGCAGCATGTGTCTCCCAGGCAAAGCAAGTGAATTATTTTCCCGGTCTGTTTTCTTTTTCTTTTTTTCTTTTTTTTTTTTTCTTTCTCCCCCCTCCCCACCCTCACCCTCCCACTCCGGAGAGAGGGGCCCTGTGGGATGGATGTGATGAGATGGAGCACACAGAAAGCAATTTATCCTCCGTTTGTACCATTACGTTCATTTAAGAAAGCAAACAGCCTGAAAGCAGATCGAGAAAGAGAGGAAAAAGGGGAGGGAGGAAGAGAGCCATTGAGAGAGATAGAGGGAGAGAGAGAGAGAGACGGACCCACCACTCCTTCAACTCTACATCAAGTGGATCAAGCTGATTAAGGCTGCATGTGCAGTGTGTGTGTTTTATCAACATCCTTCAAATGAAAAGCCTGCAAGACATGGATACAGTAACTAATGAATTCTCATAAGAAGATGAAAGGAGAAGAGAGGGGTGTGGCATTCAGGGAAGCGGCTCCCCAGCGTGGAAAAATGGGAAGTGGAGATTGGTCAAAGTTTGATGATGGCCGGGGGCCGATGAAATGTCATTTGTTGATCAGCACCAGCGGGCATCTCATTCCTGGCAATCGGCAGCCGCAAACACACACTTAATCCTCCCTCAACTCCCCTGAAGGCGGCCGATGTCTGACATCATAACGAACGGCGTCGCGCCGAAGAGAGATGAACAAAATCCACAACTACTTGCCATCTCGGCATGTTAGACCTCCAGAATTTAGAGTGTATGTGATTTTTTTTTTTTTTTTTTTTTTTGGGGGGGGGGGTTTGGTTTTGAAAAGCACACGCTGTTAGCAATTGAATCCAATCACTGAGACATCTATTTTGATTGAATAACACACTTTACTGCGCCTGTTAGGTGAATTTACTCCTTGAGAAACTGCGGTTTTCACATGATAGATAACCCAATTTCATAAACTAATCACAGGCCCCCGCCCCAACCTCTAACATAGCATCACCGCTTTCATCCAGTGCTAACTGCCGCTCCCACGCAGCCTCACAGCCAGAAATAGATCAGGTGAGGAACGTGATGGAGAGGCAGGTGACCGCGGCGCATGGGTTAGCACCGTGAACCGTGTCAGCGGCAAACGGATGGCTCCCTCGCCCCCGAATCTTCCTCACCTTGCTCTCATCTCCCTCTCCCGTTACGCTGCATGTACAAACCTCGGCGTGACGGGCAGGGCGCTTAACTGCCGCATTTTTCCTTCCGTGTCGTGATGTCCGCCGGCCGGTGAAGCGAGGCGGAGGAAGTTCTTGTTTTCCTGAAATGGAAGCTGAGAAATCGGGGACTTTTTGTAGATACCACTTGTAGAAGAAAGAGGAATTGACATAGTATAGATGAACACATGAATAGCAGTGAATATGAAGGAAAGGACCAGACATGTGCATCATTATGTCAACATTATGTGAATATCACCCGGTCGTCGTTCTGCCCTCAATAAATGAAGGTTACTCTGATTAGAGAATGCAGTAGAGCTGATAATTTAACTGCATTTTCACTTAAATACATGGAGCTGTCGTGAAATTATCAAATGCACATATTTTGTTTGGCATGTTTATATTCCCTTCGGATCCAAATAATTACACGACGGATCGTCCTGCTTGTCGTCATTTGAGGTTGAACTTATGAAAAGGAACAAAAATCTTTTGAACTCTTTTCCAATATTGAATGAGAATGCTACATTATCCAAACAGAAACAGGTGTCGTTGAAATTGGTCAATTGTCCATGGTTCTATCACTGTTTTAACAACGTGATTGGTGCAGGCATATATGTTTTGGTTACTTGTTGGCCCCTCTGGTCTCGTTACCTGTATTATCTGCACAGATTTGTATAGTTTCAGGGCAAGTCAGGTCAGAGTGTTGTTCCATTTGTCTGATGTCATAATGGAATTATGTCTCCTGATGCAGGTCAAGACAATAGACAGCAACATTAGTCTCTCTGCTCTTCGGAGAGCATTTTTTCCTTCAGGGAAAAGTGTTTTGGTAGAGGATTTCTTCTCCTGTTTGGCTGCCTGGAGTCCTCCATAATCATCATTGGAAACACAATGGTCTGGAAGTAAACAAGCAGGAGTGCATTCATCCATGTTTAGCTAGCATTAGCACGTTTGCATATCCCTGTCTATGAGAGCATCACATAGTGTCTTTTTGTGGCCACAGTTCAGAATCATACAAACAAAAACATAGTATATTTATTAATCCTTTAGACTACCCACCAGACTTGGGCAGCAGGCTGTGGTCCAGTGGGCTTCCATGTATATTAAAGCCATTTCATGGGGAACAGTATTAGCATTCTCACACAATATACTGATTATAAAAATCATTTTCAGTACGAATCGTTTAGACCCAAACATAAACGTAAATAGCATCAAGATCTTAAAAATGAGCAAAAATAAACAAAATAAAATTCAACTCAGTATAGCTGTAGGTATCCAGTGAACCCTACTTGCACCCACTCTTGCAGTTATAACAAATCCCCACTGATATTTGCTGTGAGCAAGAAATAAGTCAGAACATAAAGCATGTCCCAGACCACAAAATAGTGCAGACACAGTTTTAGGCCTACAAGCTGAATGGTGACCTGTGGCTCCTGCATCAATTACCAGCCTGTGCCCTCAACACTATTTTCTAAGTGGTAGCTGGGGTACAACTGAATCTGATGGAACTAAAGTTCAAACTCCATTCTAATCGAAAGCCAGCCAGTGTGTAGAGGGCACATAATTAAATTTACCTTGCCCACATCTGAGCCAGCGAGCCTGTGCACACAACACAGAACAGCATTAGTTTTCTCTATCTTAAGAGCAGTATCCATATTTCTTTGTCAGGCTGTGCCATTGTCATTCCAATCCCCGTGCCTCGAACAAGCTCCCAGCGACAAATCGGATCTCGGCAAGAAGCCTTTGTAATTATAGGGAGCTGAATGGGTGAATACGTCCCAAATCCACAAGACCAGCCAGTGACACATTCCATCTGTCTTAAGCTGCCCTCCAATATTTGAGATTGACTCATGGGGGGTTATTGAAATAGTGAACACCATTACCATTTTTTTTTCTGCTTTTGTTCAATTTTTAGAAAGGTGAGGAAAAGATTGGTCATTACCGGGTCTTGACAATGTCACATATACAATCACCCACCATTTTTTTTCAGGTACCCTTGTTCAAATGCTGGTGCATGCAAATATCTCATTAGCCAATTGCATGGCGGCAACTCAGTGCATTTAGGCACGGAGACGTGGCCAAGACAATCTGCTGAAGTTCTGAGCATCAGAATGTGAAGGTAAAGGTTATTTTAGTGACTTTGATTGTGGCATGGTTGTTGGTGCCAGACGGGCTAGTCTGGGTATTTCAGCAACTGCTGATACACTGGGGGGGTTCACACATAACCACCTCTCGATTTCACAGAAGAGAAAAGAACGTCTTGCAAGTGGCAGTTCTCTGGGTGAAAATGTCTTGTTGATGCCAGAGGTCGGAGGAGAATGGTCAGATTGGTTCCAGCTGGGTAAAAAAAAAAAAAGCCAGCAGTTCTTCAATAAACCACTTGTTACAAACAAGATATGCAGAGGAGCATCCCTGGACCCACGAAAATAATGATCATTTGAGATCCACATTTTGAAGAAGCAGGGTTCCCAGAATCTCTGCAAAGTGAAGTCTGTGCCATTTAATCAATTTACATGGAAACAACCTCCCTGTTTGTAACCTGGTCAATAGCAACGATCTGTTTCATGTCCAAGCTGCTTGCATATTAGATTTCTGACACGTCAGCAGAGTGTGTTACCTGCGATCAAATGACAAAATAGTGGCGCATTTCTAAATTGTTGCCAACATCCCATCCAGCTGGGGGGAAAAAAAAAAAAAAAAAAACCTAAAGCCCGGGGGGAGAGGGGAGTTCATCTTTCCATGCAGTGACGACTCTGCCAGGGCCCACATTCTGCTTGAGAGCCTGCCTAGCAGAATTGGACAGGTACTTTGTGAGGTCACCTGAGCTGGGCCTGTTTGAGCTCACCGTAAGACCTAATAAAACCCTCTGGGGGGGAAAAGGGGGTCGACCAGACATTGCTAATGCCACCAGCATGCCTGTAAAAAGGCTCTTAGCCGCTTGCATAGGAATAATGGCAGTGCGGCCTTGTTGGTCCACTGTAATGGGCCCATGATGTCATCACAGATCATTATGGAGCCAAAGGTCTTCAAGCCTGACCAGCTTTCAAAGAAGGGTAGTTGTATTCCAGGGATCAATATAATTATGTTTCACTTTCAGAGCAGGAAATATAATTAGTGGAATTTGTCTATTTCAGGAGAAATTAGTGGTAAAGTTAATAACAGAAGGCATTTTAACCTTGTCAACCTTATTAAATTGGTTAGCTGATTGGAACAAACATCATGTCAGTCTCTCCCAATTTTCCATCTATCCATAATTTTGAGAAAAAACTCGAAGAGAAAAATTAGCTTGTGTGCGGGCGTTTAGAACTGTCTGTCAGTGTCCGTGGGCAAATGTGTCTGTGCTATTAGCAATAGCTAATTATATTATACGCGTGACTATAAGGTCTCTCCGCTCCAACATCCTTTCACTCCACCGCATGCTCGGCTGATGTTCTGTAAGCCGCCCAGTGAGCGACGAGGTCCCAAAAATATGTGTCTTCTCTGCAGTGATTAAACATAAAGAAGAATCCCCGTCCTGCAGTTAAATGGCCGTCATTAAAGCGCTGCACTGCAAAGGCCAAACTGCCGCGGTTCCACCCGGGATAATGGGTCTGTTTTAGCGCCAGTCAGGGACGTCAATTAAAATCCACACTGGTTTTATGACCTTTTGTCGGAAGTCGTGGCCTATCGCTTGCATGGCTGTGAGAGTTGACTTGGTAATAAAGTCTCTGATTTTGTAGCAGTTTATGGTTTTTGAGTTTGTGGTAGAAGTGTTGTATTTGTGTCGTGCGTGAGTTTATGACCACTAACAGTGAATGTGTAGGATGACTTTTAACGGAGGAGTTGAGGGGAGGATAAAACGTCCACAGATTTAGAATTGATATAAAACAGGAGCTACAATGATGAATCAATTACTCGTCACCTATTAAATTAGATCACCAAATACGAATCAATGTGATTATTTTCTGGTTGGCTCTGTGACTTTTGGCTTGCAGAAAAAAAAAATAATAATTGAGAATTGAAATACTCATCTTAAAGCATGCACTTACAACTGCAGTGATTAAATAACGGCATGTGTTCCGTGTGCAATTATATCAAGTGCAATCCTGCACAGCGACCGTGCTTTGACTAAGTACAGTCCAAGAAGCCAAGTAAATGGTAAATGGGCAGCATTTATATGGCACCTTCTCACCTTCTTGGCTTTACATCGCATCGCGTCGTTTCTATCCATTCCCACTCATATTTATTGACTGATGATGGAGGCTGGAATGGAAGGTACCAACCTTTTCATCAGTAACATCTCAGTGTCAAACCAGTACCCAGAAAACCACTCTACTTCTTAAGCCAAATAAAGACCAATTAAAGACCAACCCCACTTATGTGAGGAATCGGTTTTTCTATCAACTGGGGGGGAAAAAAATGTCTGACAACCAATCGTTTTTGCAGCCTTTGGGATTTCAAAGTCAACTTCGAAAAGCCTGTAATGCTCCCACTGATTCAATACACTTTTGTTGTGTTTACCTTTTGTGGCACATTATTGTCATAACAAAACTGAAAGAAATGGCTGTTTTGCAAAACCGTTTAATGGCAGATCCCAAAGTTGCAAAGCAACTCTTATTATAATAGGCACTCCACTGATTGCACTCATTCCGATCATTTTATTTGTCCCTCAGAGTACCAACACTTGTATAATGTCTTCAGAAGCATTATTAAGTCTGCGAAAATTGGCTTGATAATGTCGCCGATGTATCTTGCGCTCAGTTATAAACCTGGGAGATGAAGCTTGAAATATCTGTGAATTTATAGTCGGCACTGGCAGTATCCAGAGTTTTGCTCTCACACTGTGCTGCCACACAATTTAAAATCTTCCCATTTAGAAGTTTACAGCATCTCCACGTAGCACCGTGTGAAAATCTGTCTCCTAAACTTGGTCTATCTGGGGATTCGCGACAAGCGAATGTTTCAGGATCCGTGGCTGCGACTGCCTATTCACTATCATCTCGGTGAATATCACGAGCAGATCCTGAGTCACGGATGCAGCGTGGCAGTGTGCAACGGTGTCACCTTTCATGTCAGCCAGGCTATTCAATCCTGTTGTGTTATAAACTGTGTGATGAAAAGGTTCGCAATTTTTTCGTGGGCTGCGATGCCAGAAGTATTTCCGAAATGGTGAATGTACGACTTTCACAAAGCACCTTCTCTACTTTGATAGGACTCTAAGTGCTTTACATTACATTACTATTGCCTCATTCACCACACACACACACACACACGCACGCACGCGCGTGCACACACACACACAGACATTCACAGAGTGATTGCGGCAGCTGCCATGCAAAGTGCCAGCCTGCTCATCATCATCAGGAAGAATTTATATCAAATTAATACCTAATATCTCTGAATGTCTCTGTGAGCCTTTTTTTTTTTTTAATCAAAGCCACGTTGGCACCAGGAAGCACTAATGTCATTTTTGTGCAGGCACGGCTCAGCACTCGAGAAACTTTCTGTCAGTCATGTCTGTCCTTCAGTGCACAGTCTATTCCTGGTCCTCAGAGCCCCCCACTCCCACCCCATGTGTTCTAGGTGTCTTTCTGCTCCAACACACCTGATTCAAATGATCAGCTCATCGTCAAGCTCTTTAGAAGCCTGCTAGCAACATATTCATTTGAATCAGGTGTGTTGGAGCAGAGGGACATTTTAAACATGAGGGCCGGGGGGAAAGGGGGCGAGGAGCAGGATTAGCAAACACAGCTTCAGTGAGCAATGTGACATTTGCCAGATGGATTAAAACTAATAGTGCATTTTCTTTATCATCAATAACGTCCTTGAATGTTCTCCACGAGTTGAATCTCTCGCAGAACTCTTTGCAAACCCCTGAGAAGAGATAAAAAAAAAAAAAATTGATAACAAAAGTGGCTCCATTGTGAGCGGCAGGTAGAACGTAATTGTCTCCTGATAATAACATGTGTTGAATGTGAACATTAGTTATAACATGGGGGACCTGACGCGGTCTTTCAGGTCGCTTTTCTTTCCCTCCATTTCATCCGTGAGGCTCTGAAAGATCCATACTTGTTCACTTCTTCTCTTCTGCTTCATTAATGCTCCTTTCTCTCAGTTTATATTCGGTGTTATTCTTCTTCTCCCCTTTTCCTCCATTTCCCTTCATTTCCCATAGCTGCTTCTTTATCTCCAGCTTGCCCCCCCCCCCCCCTTTTCCACCTTTAC
>CAAKHG010044992.1:17208-33940 GCA_901007715.1 Dactylopterus volitans
TATTATTTTGACATTGCCATTTTGTAAAGCTATGTCTTTGGCTTATAATCCACATATTGTCACAGCATCACACAAGCATGAGCACACGGACACACACACACACTCACACATACACACAAGCATCAGTTCCCTCTGCAATTTTGAATTACCTGTCTAGTATAAACATTTGGATTCCAGACTGTTTTAATGTTTGAACCCTGATTCTAATTTGGTCCACTGCTAAATTACCCACAATTACCTCTCCAGGCCTGGTTTGGTTCTGTTCTGCTCTCCTCTCCATCGTCAGCAGCTCCTCGTTCCCTCATCCTCCATCTCACTCCGCCTCACTCTCCCCTTCCCCTCGCCGGTGCCCTCCTTCCCATACACACTCACATGTGGGGCAGCGAAGGCGCCCTGAGGAGTAGCTGTCAATCACCCGTCAGGCTCCCAGGTCAATTTGCCAGGCTGCCAAATGTGTCGTATCACTGAGCTCCCTGGTGTCAAGAGCCCTCATTATAGGCCAAAGGCTAAACCAAGGAAGTGAATGAGGCTCTCCTCTTCATTATTTCCAGTCCCCCGTGACCCCCTAACCTCCTTGTGCTTCCTCTGCCTTAACGCCACCATCCCCCCCCTCATACCTGGCAATAACAACAGTACAACCTTTAACCAACCACAGTGGCATAACCTCCCTTTCTCTGCAGGCCAGTGGCCCTGCTGCTGCATGTGAATCCTCTCATGCTTCAAACTGCTTCTTTCTCTCTTTCCAAGAGCCCTGAGGAGCCAGTCAGAAGAAAAAGTGCTTGACAGTGCATCCAGGACTTGTTATCCTGCAGTGCATTTTGCATCGTGTCCATTTTTACCCGTCTTAAAGTGTCAAAGGTCTGGGTTCTGAGTTAGACACAGGGAACATGCAAATAGGCCGTTTTGACTTGGGGTATCATTCAGTGACTAAGTCAGATATCAAGTCGAGAGATTAAATGTTTGATCATCTGTCAGACTTTGCTCTACTCAGCATGTACAGCATCCTATCTCTGGCCAGGTGCCATAATGGCGGAATCGCTTTGGCGGCAGAATCATTCCGACCCTGATTATTAACTCACAAATCAATTATCTGTCACCGCCGCATCTGCCTGATGAATCGCTTGTAATTAGCCTGCAGGAGTAAGAGAGCCGTCCTCTGTTATCTAGTCTCCTGCCCAAATGCGTGCTGACCAGGCTGGCTGATGTGAGCCTGGCTGGCACACGAGCTTAACACAATTAAACAAACACACAGCACACATAAGGGCCTGATGTCCGGGCAGATTGAAAGAAGCATTCGGTGAAACTCAAATCTAACTTAGCTTAACTAAACTGTTTTGAACCTCACATGGCTGTCGGGCAGCGGTTTTATATGATTTGAGACATATCTACATGCCGTACTGACGAGAGCAGTAAACAAGGTTAGCTGGAGACCCTGACTGGCGCGTCACTGACACAAAGTTTCCACTGTTTCTTTACCAGAAAGCAAATGAATCAGACACCACATTTTTGTATTGAATATAGTTATTGGTGCGGGGTTGGTCACAGTGCTCACGCAATTTGCGATAAACATAGCACATGCTACATCTTAGGAGTTTTTTTTTGTTGTTTTGTTTGAATTGCACAAACTGAATCGTACTTGTGTGACTTTAACCACGTTTCAAACACTATACAGTATAAGCAACACTAACCTGTCTTCCTGTCCCATGAAAAATGTCTGGACATTCGACAAGACGAGACACTCAAGTAGCGAAAGCAACTTTGTTATGGGTCAGACGGCCTTAATATGAAACGAGAAGGTGGGGTGGAGGGGTACGAAGGAATGTCTGCCGTGTCTGAGGACCGAAACATGTAGCTTGGGATGGATGGCTTCTTGTTTCAGCCGGGTATGAGCAGTCGATTAAAAGAACCAAACATGCTTTTCTTATAGTGCTGCGTTTTAGATTTTTTTTTTTTTGTTTGAATTTGTTTTGTCGAGGCTCGTGGTAATTTTGGCTCCGGCGCCGCTAAGCCGACTGTTAACAGTGTAATCTTATGATGGCTAAGCGTGCCACTGTTGGCACAGTCGCAGGCAAAGAGCAAGCGTGCATGGGCACCATTTGGCCCTCTGTGTGTGTGTGTGTGTGTGTGCGTGCGCATGCGTGCGAACGTCAAGTAGCTTAACTCGAGGCCCATTCATCTCCGCCTCCTCCTCCATTCATCTCCTCGCATGCCAGTGTCAAGCTAAACAGGCCCGCATGTAAAGCCTGCCCTCGTGGATAAGCCTCATTCAGTCCGACATATGGTGCTTGACCACGAAGGGAGGGGAACAAAACAGGAAGTGTGGCGGGAGAGAGTCATAGACCAGAGAGCATTCTTAAAGTGGTTAGGAGGCACGCTAATCCTTGCTCCCCTGCCAGGTGCTGAGAGAGGAGATAACCTGGGAGACAATGCAATCCGCCAGGGCTCTCCATATGGGCCCCGAGTGTGTGTGTGTGCGCGCGGGTGTGTGTGTGTGCGTGCACGCGCAGGCTGTTAAGCAGTGAGGAGGCGGGCAGTCTGAGTGACTGGCTGGCTGGCTGGCCGGCTGGATGAGGAGGGACTGGCAGCGAGAGGGATAACAAGAGCGAGTGAGAGGGTGGGAGAGGCCTTTGTCTTTGTTTTTGCAGGCCTAAATGGGGATTAGTGGTTTGCTGACGTTTTCTGTCAGTCGCCACACTGTGACGGCTGCTGGGAGAGGCCACAGCTCAATGAAAGTGACCGCGTTGAGAGTGGCCCTCCCTGGATTAAAGCCCCGCTGACTGATGGGTGTCTGAGAGCTACTGGGACGACCCCGCGGCCGATGAGAACACTCGACCTCGGGCACATGTTTGGGCCGGTCTGAAGGCCGGAGCTGGTCAGTTAGCGTGTGTTTGCATCGAGACAGCCGTTTTGTTATGACATCTAGAGCCTGTCGGTTAACAGAAAATTGACATTTATAAGTCAAAACAGACAGCAGAAGGACTTCAATAATCACTAATATAAACAAACTGTTTAGAATGCAACAGATTCATTGGTTATGAAACCAAATTAAGTGGCTAGTTATGCTAACTAGCTGTTTTTTTCCAACTGGGATCTGCCAGAAGTCTTAAATTGCTAATAGATAATTATTATATGGCCTTTTTTTTTTAATCTTTTTAAAATTATTATCATTGTTCACATGAGCTGAACCAACAGATGCTGGGTGACAATATGTTTCCTCTCGAAGTCGCTGAAACAAACCTCATTATTAATTATGTTCCCGTACAACTCAGAGAGCATTCGCTTCCCTCTCCCTTTTTTCTCAGATTACATTGGTCGCAAAAGTGTTTTATGACGTGTCAGCGGATGAAATTTCACAAATTCCTTAAAGTTAGGTTCGTTCTGATGGCAAAGATAACAGTGTTGTTCAAATGGTGAAGCTCTCAGTAGAAGTGGGATCCGACTTCCATCGCTCGTTCCAAAAGTGTATTCATTTCCATTGCCAAGTTTGCCATCACCCTCTTTTGTGGGGGTTTCATGGGAAACACCCACCCAGAATCATACAAACAGAAGTTATGACTTGACATACAAATCAGAGTTTGCCTCAAATACGCCGGTTAATTTCAGTATCATCATTTCCTTCCAGCAAAATCTCAGCAGAATGCACGTCGAAGTTCAAGTTCGAGACAGTTGAATGTTTTTAATGTGCAATAATTCGATTCAGTTTATGGTTGTGATATAAGCTGATATGGTAAGTGTGCAGGTCTGGTCTGTGTGTAACCTCTTTCATTTTCGGAGCAAAAACAAGACTTATAAGGCACGTCCTCTCATAGTGTGCAAATGAATAAGCAAAACAGTTCTGCAGTGTGGGTTCTGGCTTTGGCTGAACCTCCTCTGTCATCCTAGAACTCTGTAAATCATCGGCGGGGGGGGGGGGGGGGTGCGGCAAAAAAAAACGCAGGTGGTTGTGAAGCTGTCACATTTGATTCATTACAAAACCTTGATAAAAGTGCGCCACCTCCCACACGTCGGCGCTCGCATACCCGGCAGCCCTCATTGTGACTTCTTGTTGTGTGGTTCTCCGAGCGCGTGTGCGCACGCCGCGTGAAAAACTTCTGTCCACACAGCTCAGCACTCTACCCCCACAAAAATGAAAGTCTAGCTTGCGGAGACCAAACAGAACGAGGCCTTCTTTGTTTCTGGCTGCCTTTTCATATTCATACCTGACTTGCCATCAGCGGAGGGAGATTATTGGCAAAGCGCTTTTTTTTTTTTTTTTTGCTTTAAACTTGACTTTGATGTGATGCTTTCTTCTTTTCCCTATAGCTTTTTCTGTCATTGCTTCACCTGCAGCCACTTAAACAGCCGGCTGTCTCTTAGCTTTTTCACTCAGTTTTTTTTTTTTTTTTCCAACCTTGACTCAGTTTCTCCCGCTAATTCTGCGTTTGCGCGCGACGGGAGGAGAAGCCGCGAGGGCAAAGCAGATGAGGGTGCGAGCGGAGAGCCGGAGGAAGAGGGAGGGGGGGGGTGAGATGCTGGAAAAAAAAAAAAAAGAAAAACTTGGAGTGCAGCCGTTTTTCAAACTCCGAGAAGAGTGTTGTTTATCATACACTTTTCTCTTTTTGAGAGGGAGGGAGGGAGGAGATTGGCTGATAAAATCCCATACCTAGGCGAGATAGAGCGTGACACAAAGTTGGCCTCCCCTCGGCCTCCCCTCGACAGCCCGCCCTCACCCTTTTTCGCCCTCACGCCGGGTGAATGTTCGGTTCGTCTCTGCACGAGCAAGCAGGGATACGCTCGGCTCTCCCTTGTAAGATTTTTTTTTCTTTTTTTTTTTAAATAGCCAGAACTTGAGTCAAATCCTAAAGATAAGATCAGGAATGTAAGAGTCCTGACAGCGCCTGCGTAACATACAACCCCCATTTCCATATGTTTACAAATGATGTTGTGCCCTCGTCCGTTAATGGGACAGATCGGCTCGTAGATGTCAAACGGAACAAGCGCGCCTTTTGTCTTGCGAGCGATCTTGAAACAAAAGCGTCTTTCTTGCATCCTCCATCTGCCCCTGCAAAAAAAACGTCTTATCTATTTGTTTGACTCAGAGCCACGAAAGCTGCGCCCGATTTTTTCCCGAAACATCCGACTGCACTTGACACACAACATCACGGCAGACGCCGATGATGGCCAGGATTGTTCGGGGATGTGCAAAAAAACATAACTAGATAAATAAATAAAGCACAGGGGGACCATTGAGCGGCGAGGACCGGAGGGTTGTACCAGCGTGTTGCACAAGCACAGGCCGCAACGTCACAGCTGCAAGCCGGCTAGTTGGTGAAAAGCTCTGGTTGCTGCGTCTCATCGGCAGTAAAAATATCACATTATGAGGCATGTGTTTACTTGCAGGAAAATTTAGAAAACACTGATGCAAACCTGGTGAAAGGAGATGCAAAAGCCTTTTTTTTTTTAAAGTATGTCTTTTATATTTATTGTTTCAACCCAGCTCAGTTCAATCTTTCCTAGCATGGCATTCAACATATTCCCATTTATTCATCCAGCGATTATTACCTCCCCGCTGTACATCGCTCTGCTGACAGTTTGAATGGTTTTGCTTTCATTACAGAGAGTAATTGGCATATTGACTTTTCACTTCATGGAGGACGGCGGTATTTCTTCCAGTCTGATTGCACTTTTTTCATTTGAGACCCCTTTTATTTCCCTTACCATCCCAAGGAGATACCCCGCATAAATATTGATGTTTAACCGCTTGCGTGGCAATGCACAGCCTCGCAGTTTCACACCAGGTGTTTGGGAATATTTTTAGGTATATACGGCAGACGGCAAGAGGTTCTCTCAGAAATCTTTATTTTCCTTTTTAGCTCGTATAAAGGAAAAAAAAAAAGTGTATTTTCTAGCTCACGGCTGCCGTAGCCAAGCATTCCTCCTCGCCTGTTTTGATCTTAAGTGACAAGTGAGGGCCTCTGCAGACAGGAGAAGAAACGGCAGCGAAGCGCACCGAGAAGGTGGCTTTGATAGTTGAAATTAATGAGGCTGGATATGTTTGGCTCCCCTCATTATGCCAACACATAGACCCCAAACCCTGGGGGCCCGGAGCTCTTCTTCTCGTCTTTGTGCCGTGATCTCCTGATTTAGATTTTTCCTCCTTCTCTTTTTGCCACTTCTTCTGTCTCGCACTCTCTCTCTCTCTCTCTGTCTCTCTCTCTCT
This sequence comes from Dactylopterus volitans, assembly GCA_901007715.1. Classification (NCBI taxonomy): domain Eukaryota; kingdom Metazoa; phylum Chordata; class Actinopteri; order Syngnathiformes; family Dactylopteridae; genus Dactylopterus; species Dactylopterus volitans. The sequence continues at coordinate 23,408 of CAAKHG010044992.1, forward strand.
CTCTCTCTCTCTACACCCTCATCTCTCAAACTCTCTTTCCATGGTGTGTGGAGGAGAGAGATAATATAATCAGCCGCGCATGGTGAGAACAATAAGTGTGCCGTGTCGGGCTGACACGAAGCAGACACCTCTTCAAAGCCACCTTAACATTCCACTTCAGCCCCGACTGCATGCGGCTGGAAGAAGGCAAGAGGGGTGGAGCAGCTAAAAATGTTGCTCACCCTCAAAGGAAGCTTCCAGAGACGGAGGTTGTACATTCGCACGCAGCTCCGTCTCCCTATGCATGAATTAGCGCGCGGAGATTTGACCGGAATTAGACCAAGTAAAAGCACCCGGTTCGAGAGAGTGTGTGTCGGTGAAAGTGCGTGTCCGTGTCTGTGCGTGTGTGTGTGTGTGTGTGTGTGTGTGTGTGTGTGTGTGTGTGTGTGTGTGTGTGTGTGTGCGCGTGTGTGTGTTGAGGGGTTGACAGACTGGAGGTGGGTCCTGAGATAAGAGGAACATCTGTTAGTCTGTCTTTATCTCTGGCAGAGCTCCTGACACACCGTCGTAAGAAGCCCCATCTAATCAGAGCAGACACAGTGTCGGGGGGGTTAGCAATGGCTGCCAGCTCGCGAGGCCTCGTCCTGTCTGAGCGCTGGCACCGCCACACACACACACGCACACACACACACACACAAAGCGAAATCACTCGCGGAGACTCACGAACAGAGGACGGAGGGGGAGGTTATTTTAGGTGCCATCTTTACACTTTGTCCTATTTTGGCGATGTTGTTTTTGTCGAAAATATCATGGTTCCATGCGGATCGTGAAGTGTCGCAACGTTAAAAGAAGTGGCAAACTAACGGAAAAGGAAGCTTTCTAAAAGTTTATTTCAGGTTTGAGGTGGTTTCTGACTTTTTTGTAAAGCGGCAGCAGCCCTTCATGGGTGCTTTTTTTCCGCTCAGAGAAGAAGACAAATCTGTTGCTGGTGCAGACATCCTCCATATTCTCATAACACATTAAAACATGGCTAGTGGAAGTTTGAAAGTATACCGGCTATGTTTCTTCTTCTTCTTCTTCCTCACAAACAACCGCTTTTCTTCCAGTCGGTGACCTCCGCTTCCTCTGCTGTTTATTGCAGCCGTTCATAACACCGTCTTCACCACCAGCCTTAAACTCCACTACACGTCGCAGCCTGGTTTATTCGCCTCACATCGGTGCATAAAAAAGTTGTTCACCTTCTCCGTTCATGACTTTCTCCAAACTTCTGCTTCAACTTTGCTTGACATTTGGATGGAAGCGCCGCTAATTGCGCAGTAAAAGTTCTTTGCTCACAGGCATCTTGTTGAAAACGGCCCTGTTGTGATGTTTTCTCTCTCTCAGCCGGCGTGTGCTTTTTTTTTTTTTCCCCCTCTATTGCATTAAACACCCCTCGACGCTGCAGCCGTCAGCTTTGCCTCCAGAAAACAACAAAAAAAAAACAACCTAATATTCTGGCAAGGCAAGTGTGTCACCCCCGCTGCCATCCTGTGCCAAGCAACTTCAGTCTTTTCCCCATCAACTTATGGCAACGTCAACTGTAACCATCCCTCAAGTCGCGCACAATACTTGTCGCACTCCTTGACATGAATTGTCTGATATTGACTGCGGGGGAGTCTCGCTGCGCATCAAGATCGATTTCGGTTTTCTTCCATGTTGTTTTTTTTCTTCTTCTTCTTCTTCTTTTTTTTTTTCCTCCCCCCAATCTGGAACATTTGTTTTGCTGTGGTTATGCTTACGCGCGCGTGCGTGCGTGCGTGCGTGCGTGTGTGTGTTTGTGTGTGTGTCTGTCAGAGTAACCAGCAGTGACACCAGCCTGCAGTGCTGTATGGATCTGGTCCTTAGGAGGTCTAATGATTCTAGGTGGGCCTTGTCGCTGTGTGTGTCTCCGTGCATCGCCCTGCCGATCATGAGAGCCGACAGGTTTATGCAGCTGTGGCGACTCCCTGGGATAAAGGGGATGCAGAAGGCACCCAGGGTTACACACACACACACACACACACACACACACGCTATCTCGCTCTCTTTCGGCCCTCAAACAGTTAGTCGGATGCAAATGCATGCAATGTTCTGGTCAAGGGAGTTCTGCATAACTTCAGCATCAGCTAGCACCTTAATGGCAGTTTCCAGGGCGATCAGAAACGCCCTCGAGCATAGAGATTCACCGCAGCAATATTAGCAGACATATATGTGAGAATCGTGCAGCCAGACGACGTTATCAAGGTAAAATGATACATTTTCTATTTGTCTTCAGTATTGTTTGCGCCAGGGCCTCTTGTAGCACACACATACACACGCGAGGCAGTAAATACATTTGTTCTGTATTCTCCGACATCCAGGCGTTCATTTTCATTTTAATAACTGTGAGGAAAAGTATGGGCACCAGGAGATACCATCTTTTGCGATAACTATGAGTCAAAGAATATTGTTTTCCCTCTCATCTCTGTAATGAAAAATGTATTCCAAGTAGAAGGGCTCGTTTTTAAGGGAATGAATTCACATGTGACCGGACGGCGAGGATTGAAACACTTGCCCGATATTTGAATTGCATATCTTGCAGGTTGAATTTCCAATTTCGAATTACATATCTTGTTGGTTGAATTTCTCACTATGCAGTCCGGAAAACGGAATCATGTTTGATCGCGTTGTTTTGTTGTTGTTGTTGTTTGTCTGTTTGCTTGTTCCTGATTGGCCAGAATGGATGTTTATTTTTGATTCCATCGTAAACCCGACCGCAGCCACGCTCACATCATAGTCATCTGCCCTGCTGAACTATGCCTGGAATATGACTCCCTTTCGTTGCAAACGTGATCCCAGAAAAAGACGAAAAGCAGCCTCACCAGCAGAATGACTCCCACCTGTAGCATTCTTCTCCCCTGACAAGCCAGCACATGGGCATTCCCACCCCCCAGCCCCCTTTCCAAAAGTCAAAAGTCACACACCAAACCTCCTATAATGATTTAATTAATGCAATTTTCTTTTTAATCCTTTCCATGTCAACTCGCACAGAGGGAGACCTTTGACTTGTCAGCCCTACCCGCCCCCCCGAAAGATCTGCTGCCTTTGTTATGCTGAGTCTTAACATGTGTCACTTTCACTGCTGCGCCGCTTCCCCAGCCTGTTTAGATAAATGCCAATTCGAAATCCCTGCTTGTCAGGAGAAATTATGGCATCACATCTCGTGCTGGAGAAAAGCCAGAAGTCTTCTTGTTTGCACACATGTCACTTAAAGCCAGACTTAAAAGGACAGCGCCTCCTTCTCCTTAGTGAACACAGAAGGTTTTAAGAGATTGAGGTGAACTGAAAGTCCTCTTGTGACTCAGGAGAGATAAGAGTGCAGGGTCGCGGCAGCCCTGTCTAAACTATGAAAATGCTAAACAGGCTTCTGTCCAGTTCTGGTTTATATCCATGTGATTGTGTATGGCTGCGTGACTGCTCGTTACCATACTTTTTGAAAACTCTTGTCCAGGGAAGTCAAATGCAGTTTTTTTTTTTTTTAATCTACTTTTTCTACAATAGTCAGAGTTGTTAGCATGTCGCTCAAGGGAAACATTGTAAGAATCCATCAACAGACTTCAAGAAGCTCAAAGGAACGTTTATTCTGCGTTGATTTTAGCGCCCCCTGTGGACAAAATAGGTAGTCTTTCCCACACTTCTGGGGGTCATAAAGATCTTGATCTGACTAGTGTGCACAACTGTTTTTTTTTTTTGGATACAAATATTTGCAGGCTACAGTCTTGCATCAATGTCAGTTGCAGCCACAGAATTTTATCATTTAAAAAACGAAATTATTTTTCAGCTGGCGGATGTACCGCTTCCTTATCTTGCAACAATGTACCACACAGAGGCATTTAAAACAACAACACAGAACCCGCCAATCCTCTCGCTGCCCTTGTTTTGTCGAGCTGTTGCGCTAACGTGAGTTTGAGTCGCAGCCAGTTAAAAGCCCCTCGCAGTTGTTTTAACCGGACCCATCTCGGAACTGACGCCAGTGCGGCACACGGAGATTTATGCGAGATAAAAGTTTGATGCGCTTTGATGCACTGATTGGAGGTTCAGACGTGACGCCTCTCCAGAGGCTCTGCCGTACAGGTCTATTGGACGCGCAGTAATGCAGTGACAAGGGCCAAACGGCAGCACTTTGAAAGCTTCCAGGCTCATACCTCTGGAGGTAGGCAGGCATGGAGGAGATAAGGCTAAGCCTCTGCCTCTCTTTCCCCCCTCTCTTCCTCTCCTGTTCTGCCTTACTTTCCCTTTCCAGTGAGCCACGACAGGGAGGGGATGAGATATCCACAGTTCAGATGTCCTATTGTTAGCCTCTGATGCAATTCCTTATGAAGTTACAGGAGGGAGATCTATCAGTCATGTGTCCAGTGGAGCTGCCATCGATGAAGCATCAGTTCCTTAGGCTCTTATTATGCTTCTCATATGTTTCAACAAAAAAAAAAAAAAAAGGCTCTTTAGTGGGAAATTGCCAAGACCAGAGCACAGCGTGGTTGTTTCTGACAATGGTCTTCAGTACAAGCTGTTGCATTCGCCTCCTCAATGTTGTTTCTATGGGAACCCAGGGCTTGTCATAGGATCAAGGTATTTTTGTCTGCCGAGTGAAGACTTCGCCTCTGGTGGCTAACCTCGGTGCCATCATCTACTCTCAGGAGATCTGTATTTGCCTGTTGATTCTGTGCGCTCTCTCGGCAGGAATCGCAAAAGAGGCGTTATATATCTTATCTTGTCGCTTTATCGCAGCTTTGTCATCCAGCAGCAGCTAAAAATCGCATGCTCAGAGGAGGTACCAGCGGGATGCCGTGCATGGAGAACCTGCCGGGGGGAGTCTCGCACCTTCCAACCTAGCAAACTCACTCCTGAGTAGGAGAGAGTCATAGAGGGCCCTTGGATAACCAGAGCCTCTTCCTACCTTAGAGCCCAAAGACTGCAGAGCTGAGGTCGTCATCACCTTTTGGCAAAAACACTTGCCAAGTCACGTTGCTGTCAGCATGTTTTAAAAGTGAGTCAGCCTTTAACGCAAAACAATAGGGCGGGAGGCAAAATATGGCCCAAGCCTCACTCCACTGCAGGGAACAATGCAGACGCGTTCAGGTTTTTTCTTGAAATGATTCTCTTACACGCGAATAATGATCATAGAAGTCGCACTCACTTTCTGACCGCAGCCCCTGAATAGTTCACGCCACTAAATTTGCTCTCTGGTTTAAAGGGGTGCGGCAAAATAAAACAAACAAATCGTACTGCACAACTTTGATATTATGCATAACCACATTATTTCCATAATCAAAGACGAACATCAAGCTTTTAAACATTGCTAATGCACAAACAACATTCAACACAATGGACTGTATTGTTCATTCTGTATGCTTGACGATCACAATTTGATGCAATAACAAAACGACTAAAGTGAGATGAACAGACTGATATCTGATTAGATTAAACAGACGATGACTTAGTTTTCTTCGGGGACATATTTGTAATTGGAAAAAAAGATAATAAGCCACAACATATTGCAATACCCAGCAGGCTGCTATACTATTAGGGCGTATTGGGATGATATTGCATTGTGGGAAGAGCGAACAGCCCAAAAGTTTGTTTAACCAAAGGAAAACAGCTACGAAGGCCTCAAAAAAAATCAAATTCAAAACACTTAACGGACTGAAGCCTCCTAAAGCTGCATCCAAATGAAAATCCTCAGGAGTAAGAAAACTCTCAGGTCCAAAATGGCAAGCAGGCAACAAACAGTGGACCAAACACAGGGAACAAGCAGCGAGCTGGCTGAGACGGAAACAGATCACAAACTGGCAACTGAAGTTAAAGACTGGACAATAGATGGACGGACAATAATTTGTGAGACCGAAATGTGGCGTGAACCCAAACAATGTAAAGCACGCGGCGAGAGAAAGCGGAGCAAGAAGTGGCAGCCAGAACGTCCAAAAACAAAATGGTCTGATTGTGTTTACCATACAATTAATAAGTCCAAATGACTGCTTTTTTGAAGATAGCAGTTAATTGTAGCCCAGCAGAGACTCATTCTCACTTTGTGCCACTGCCGAACTTCAATCTCACCACTTTAATATGTCATGAAATGGGAACAGTCGTCTTGTTACTCACAAATGCGCTGTAGAATTGCAAATTGGTCGACCAAACCACATTCCTGTGCCCGACGGAAAGACATTATTCTCCGGATCGCTATAGCAACAATTCAGATGTATTTCGTCACATGTGGACTGGCTCGGCTTGTATCATGCAGTATGTATATACAATATATTTCATATCGTAATGCGTGGCAGGTGTGCCGCGCTCACCTTCATGATCTCCGCTGTTTGAGGAGGAGACGAACGAAAGACAGGACATTGGCCGCGCCTCATGCACATCCACGAAATGTGTGCGCACGCAATTTGCGCCTCGTTTTTTGATGCGCCGCCATACAATTTCTCCTGGCGCGGCGTGTACTTCAGCGATGCAAACACGCATCACTTAGTTCAGTCTTTTTCCAAACAATTTCCGCATGTCCACACACACACACACACAGGTAACGGTGTAAAATGGCAGCGCAGCACACACACACACACACACACAATACATCAAGAAGTCGGCGCGTGCTCTTTCACAATCCACAGTTGCTTCATAGCCTGTGATTTAATGGTCATTTTGTTGTCTGCAATAGCATCCTTCCCCATCCCCTGGTGCACAGTGGCGAAATAACAGGCTCTGGGCTTCATCCCCTAAACCCACCGGACCACACTTGAATCATCGCTACAATTTGAGCCATCAAATCATAATGGCAGGATTAGATTGCCTTTTTTCCCCTTGGTTTGTGTGTGTGTGTGTGTGTCTGTGCAGGTGAATGTGAACACAGCTTTGGTTAATGTATTGAGATAGCTGGCATTTGTTTTCCTATTTTCCAGCAGCAGAGACCGTAGTTTTCTTTTCTCCTTGTCCTAATTAGCGCGGTCAGTTAGCTTGTCTCAGGAACTCACTGGAATAACTTTGACTTGTGTCGCTGTAAATGTTTCATGCGCAAGAAAAACAGAATATGATTGCGTAGCATTCATAAGAGTGACTTCAGCCGTTACCTTTAAATCTTCAGCCACTGCTGATCATTACGTCGCACGCTGTGTTTTCACCAGACGTGCGCTGTGAATCTGACAGATATAGACTTACACCTCATCTAATACGCTCATCTATTGCATAGTTTTTATGTCTGTCCGTCCCATTCTTGGGAATACGATATCTCAGGAAAGCCTTCACGAGATTTTCTCAGACATCCATGTGGATTTAAGGATGGACTGATGAGGATATTGATAGTCATAGCTCAAGGTCACTGCAACCTCGCGAATCATGTTTTTTTTCTGGCCATAAGTAATACAATGATAAAATTTCAGATAAATGTCCAGTAAAATGAACCGATGATGTTTTATACATGCAATACATTTTTGTCAATTTTCATTACATGACATTGGCCTCCAGAAATGGATGACAACCGGCAGAGGCGTGGAAGCTTGAGGTGTAATTGCAGTTACGGCACCACAAATAGCGCAGAGAAGCATGAGCATCCTCGTGGTTTCGTGCGATGACTTATTTTCGTGCAATTTCTACCTTGACTTTGGAACCCTAACGCCCGGCCCAGCTCTCCTGTCACCTCGCTCTTCCCGTGAGATCTTCGCCCGCCCGGGCTGTTGCTTGTTTTGGCTCGTCATACATCATTTTCCGTTGATGAGTCAAACTCGCGCTGCAAATGAGAAGATGTCCATGGCGCACAACAGGACAGACAAAAGGCAAAAGGGCAGAAAGGAAAGGATGATTGCTTCGGGTCCAGAGACACTATTATTACATAGCGGCGTCTGCCACCAAGAGTAGTGAGGTCAATTTTTCCTCTGTGAGTAGAATGTAATTTACCGTCAGCTTTGTAAAGGCAAGCCATGGTCATGGTGGAGAGCGCTCTCTCTCCTGCTCATAGCTAATGATTGCCTTTGACAGAGGAACGGCCACCATGCTTTTCACCACAATCCCTATTCCACTCGCATTGATCCCCCTGCCTATTTTCACACGGTAATGGATGGCATTGTCCCTCCCCCGCCACTGTTAGTACAAATAATTACGAATCAATATGCACTCAAGGCTCCACATCAGAATATAATTTTAACACATGATTTATTTCCGCCGATGCCGCGCAGTCCCTCCAATGTGCAGGAGTCAATGGCGACCAACTCCCTCGCCGCCCTCGCGATCAATCGAAGCAATCAGCTAAAGACTCCCAATTGTAGCTTTCGGAATGTAAGAAACGTTGATCTTTGCGGGGCTCCGGTGGCACCTGCTCCATGTGTGCGCATCTCCGGCCACGGGAGCATCACTGATCGGGAACACAATCGCCTGGATCCACGTTTGCTCGTGGGGATGGACGGACGTGTGCGGCTGGGGCTCCGATGATTTCTTACGATTTCTTGTGAAATTGAAAAGATTACGTTCCTATGTATTGGTCAAAGCGGGATTTGCAAAACTTTGAGCAGCTGCAGCTAGGTCGAAAATTGCCCTCTTAAGCTGTCAAACAGAGATTCTAAACATGACTTGGCAAGGAGTTCATTTCTGAATCATCCGTTTGCCTGAGTTCAGAGCTCTCGAGGTTAGAACGCTAATCTGTCAGGAGTCGTGATATATCATGCAGTGTTCAGACAATGTGTATTTGTGTGTGTGTGTGCACACGTGCGCGCTGTGGATTGTTGTTTGACATTTTGGCAGACAAAACTTTGATTCAGACTCGGAGCATTTCACCTGCCTCCTTCAAAACAGCGGCCATCCGTCTTGTGCTGCTCCCGTCGCCATCGCACAGACGTGAGAAAGGTCAAACATACGCCGAAAGAAAGCAGCGGCCACACAATTGGACCACACCCCTCCTTCATACCCCATATGACATGAATGCCACTCACCCGTGTGCACCGAACAAAACTAAAAACATTTTTTTTTCTTTTCTCAGAAGCACAGATGGAAATGCTTCTGAGGCAGCTTTTAAAGAATCCCGTGACACTAGTTTTCAAATAAATCGTAAAATGACTGGAGGGTCAGCTGCTCTCCAAGACGGGATGACCTTACTTGAGTACACAATTCTGTAAACTACTCTTTTCAACCAAATTGAACTGGCTTTAGTTGATTTTTTTTTATAGCCACTAAGAGGCAGCGTGACAAGCTTTTCAACATTGGCTCATTTTTTTTTTTATTAAAAACAAGGCGAAAAAAGAAAGAAAGAAAACATTTGTTCATTTTAGCCCTGAAGTTATGGTGTTAGTTATTTACAGATCCATTTGACACATAGCAACATTAACATTTATTCGGAGACCTTTATGAATCCACTCGATGAATGTTAACATTTTAGCTGTTTCCCCACTGCAACGACTCCTGAGGGGGAGGAAAGCAGCAGCATTACACGCTATGTTCACCAGCTAATTGCCGGCTTTGTTTGCCTACCATTTTGTGCTGGGCAGGCAGCGTACATCTTTTTAACCACAGCTTTATGCTGGAAACAGCAATAACATACATTGATTTCTGCATCAGACTATTTACGAAACAGATATTAGCTTTTTTTTTTTTTTTTTTTTCTTTTATGAGTGTTGGATGATCAGTTATCCACCCATGACGGCAGTTTGTTTCTGAGTGAAGCTACTGCACATCCAGATACATGAAGATCCACATGATGCACAACTGAATGTTTTCATCTGATCATCACTGCAGCACGTTCATCAAACATCATCAACATCAATCTTACCGTGCCATCATATGCTCTGATCCTCTTCACCCATTCAGAACCTGTTGGGACCTTGATGGGTTTGGGCCTAAAACTGCTTCAGTAGGTCGGGTCAGGCTGGAATTCTTTTGGGTTCAATCAAGGTCAAGCAGCGAAGGTGAGCGATGACTTCCTGGATCAGGAATGAGGCTCAGTGTCCGTAGCAGAACGGCTCACGCTGCAGGCCACCAAGCATGGATTCTGACATTATAATTCCAACTCAAGGAAAATGAATCAACAACACAACTAAGTCCAGTTAACGATGACCTGGACGGATGAGAATATGCCTAGACACAAAGATGCCATCTTTTTCTGCACTGCTTATTTGCATGTCCACATCTGTTTGCCCAAAGTGAATCTAATGGAACGGGGGGGGAAAATACTCCCACTAGCACCAGTGTTTTAGTTGTTGGACAACTAACTTAGAATGTTTTTTGATGACAACGAAAAGTGCTGCTGGCAAGCTTTGATGTTTGCAGCATAAACTGACTTGCGGCTCTCCAGGGTGTGATGCGGCATGCGCAAGAGGCGACGACAACAAAAGAGTTATACAAAGTCCATCCCGACTCCACACAGCCCCCAAAGGCAGAGACGCACACACACTTTTGCACATAAGCACAGATGGACACACACACACACACACACACACACAGACACACACACACACACACACACTACACACACATGTGCACAGGAACAATTCCCCTCTCTCAACTGGCTCACATCAGGGA
>CAAKHG010044997.1:10208-25475 GCA_901007715.1 Dactylopterus volitans
ACGCCCCCCTAAAAAAAAAAAAAAAAAAAAAAAAAAAAAAAAAAAACCCGTCGCTGTTATATAACACGCAACTCCGCGCGCGCACCGGCGCCTCATCGTACGATCCCATCGGCGTCAAGCGCGCCGCGAAACGCCCGCCGCTCGGCGCGCGGCCTTTTCAAAATAAAAGCCGCGGGCGGGGGGCGCGGTGCGCGCGGCTCTTACGCGCGGCGCGCTCCTCCTTCCGCCGCCCATCCGCTCTCCTCGGCCGCCTTGACGCAGCCGTGCGTCGTGCGTCGATGCGTCAAGCCGGCAGAGGAGGCGTTGGCGCAGCGCGCTACATTGCCCCCTTCTGCCGCTGCCGCCGCCGCCGCTCACCCAGAAATCCCGCTATCCTGCACGCAAAGAGGGGCACGCGAAACCGCTCGCCGACTCGGGAGCCGCTCTGCGTCTGTAGGGGCGCAAGAAGGAGAAGAACAAGAAGAAGAAGAAGAAGAAAAACAGCGCCCAGGCTCCAGGATAAGATGATCAAAAACGGGCATCACCACCACCAAGTCAACACGCCGGTCGGGAAGGACGCGGGCGCGACCGCCGGCGCTGCGGCGTGCAGCCCCGAGAAGAGGCGGCGCAGGATCCGAGTGTGGTGCGACGGATGGTGAGTAAGCGACCGGGGGAGGGGGAGGGGGGCGGTGACTGGTCGCTCCTGGAGGTGATGGCCGCATCCTCCGCATCCGGCACGTCTGAATGCGTCACCTGTCACTCGGCGCGGGCCTTCTGCCGCCGCCGCCGCCGCCGCCGCTGCAGGTCACCGGGCTGTGAGCGCACCGCCGCAGTCCCGCTTCTCCAAAAGTCTCTCACGCCGGTTGAAACGTCCGGATGCGTCGAGCCTACACCTGCCTGGGGGGGGGGGGGGGGGGGGGGGGGTACACCGAGATGCTGCTGGGCGAGTGGCAGTTATGGTTATTGCCAAAGTTACAGCACCCTCATGCATGAAACTTTGCAGCTCTTTTTTTTTCATCCAATTGTTTACTTGAATGCGTAGAAAAAGATGTAAAAAAACAAAACAAACAGCTTTACCTCCTCTGACTATGGAAGCATTTATTTTTCTAAGGGAATTTTCATCAGAAAAGTTATATCTAATAAGCCGGTGTGAAGGTCAGGCTGCCCCAGTGATGATAAGGACGCGTTGATGTCACTTTTATATGTCTAATGTTCTGGACCCGCATTGTTTCAGTGTTGCACTCGCTCAACGCAGGGCGACAAAAATAGAGCTGTGGAACCATCGCGCGTTGTAATTATCAAAACATGAACGTGCAATAATCGATATCACATCCCGTTCACCTTCCCTGGGAACAGCTGCCTCTTTTTCCGGCCGGCTGATTGAACTCCCTGTTCCATTCACTGTGATTAATGTGCAAACTGCAGCTTGCATCCATCTCTTTTCCCCCCTTTTTTTTTTGCCATAATGACAACAAGAAATTTTTAATCATACCATAAAATGTATTTAGATTTCACACCCGCAGGAAGCCCGGCTATCCTGATAAACCACCGTCCGGACACGCTTCTTCCCCCTCCCCGGAATTTTTCATGTTGGAACATGAATCACAGCGGGAACGAAAGAGGTGCAGAGGATTAGATCGGTGACGGCTGAATCGCGTCTCCGCCGCCGCGGTCGGCGCTCGGCGCAGCACCGCGGCGTTTCCTGCCGTGAGAAGTCGGGAGAGCAGCTTTTCCAGCCCCAGAAGGAGCTATAAAAGTCACAACAGCAAAGTGCACCACTGGCGTTTTAAGACAAGAGGCGATGAAAGGCTCATTCATATGACACACTCTCTCTCTACATAGATATTTAAAGCTATTTATTGTCAGTAAACCCCCCCCCCTTCACTCCCACACGCGCGCACACACGCACATCATCATCATCATCATCAGGCGGTGTAGTTATGGGTGGCGTTGCATCATGCAAACAAGACTAAAACCGTTGTTGTTATCGCGTGCATGCCGTGGCAATCGAAATGTACGAAATGTACACAACCGTGCAAGAATTCAACAGTAAATATTGGACAAAAATAAACCTGATAAATACAAAAAAAAACAATTGCCCATATATGCCGCAGCGTATGCAGGCCCGCGGGCGGCGTTGGAAGATTCTGACAAACTTTTTGAAAGTGTGGAATTTGGTGCAAGCAAAATTCCTCAGCTGTGTTTGCAGAGGCAGCAGAATTCCCAGGTAGATATCTGGATCGACTCTTTACAACGATTGATAGGCCGCTTGTTTTTTTGTTTTTTTTTTGGAGTGTGGTGGTGGGTGGAGGATAAGGGCGGGGGGGGCGTCAAGCCCGGCCGTGCAGACTTCATGCTTGCGTGTTTGCTGCGCGGCGGCGAGAGAAATGCTTTTGATTTTTCCGCGTATGAGGGCCGGGATTACGGCGGCTTTCTCTCGCAGAATTCCCGCCATGTAGGTGTGGCTGCCCTGTCCGTGGTCTGGTGGAATGTTGCGGAATGTTTGGGATGCCAGAATATTAACCGGTGGGGTGAGCATGCAAAGAGAACCAATGTCAACAGAGCTCATGTCATTAACCCGTCTAACCCCTCCGGCCCACACCTGCTACATTGTTCCCGAAGCCCCTGCTGGACATCTTGCTGACGCCCGGCGTTGTCAGCGGCGTGACAGGAAGATTCCAAGGAAAGAGCACAGTCGCCTCATGTGTTGAGACATCGCTGACCCCGCCCCTCCGCCGCTGCACAAAGGCGCTGCCTGTGCGTATTCCTCGCCCCGTTAAAGAGGTGACAGGGGTTAAAAATCAGCCTGGTCGGGGGATGCGTCATCAAGGAAGTGTAAAGTCCACCTCCACAGTGTATCTGCTGACGCTGAGTGATGCACAAAAGCGATAAACATTCCATCTATCGCTGCAGTGGTGCCTTTTCTGTCCAGCCCGAGTTTAGAGACTCAAAGCACCCTTTTACTTGAATATATATATGTGTATTTTTGTTTTTGTTTGTTTCTGTTTCAGGTGTTTTGCTCCTGCGCGTGCAGAAATGCCCCCGCTTTGCTGCTCTTGAGACGCGTAGGTGTCCGTTTGCAAGCTGCCCTGATGAATATTTCATGACCCCACAGGGACGCCGTCGCGATCCACCCCTGCCACAGTCAGATAAATTAGCAAACTTGCACCGCGGTGGAATGCTAGCTAGTATTTCTGCGTACCAAGAGCAAACACCCCTAAGCAGCCTCCTGCTCTTATATAACCCTGCCTAGGTCACGGAGTTTCCTTCCCTTTTCATTCACCTCCAACTAGACCCCCCCCCCCCCTTCTCCACCCTCCCCCTCCACCTCCTTGTCATGCCTGTGGCCCGGCACTGTCGCCTGCACACCACGATCTTCCCTTAAGCCGCAGAAGATTCGGTGAAAACGCTTGGTTGCCGGGCGACCCCCCTCTTCCCCCTCAACCCTTTTCCAGCAGCCCTTGCTCCTCTTCAAAAGCATCCTGGCTGGTCCTGTGGAGGTGCTGGAATCGTGCCGGCATTTCTCCACAGTGGCTAAGTTGACCTCAGCGCAGTCAAGGGCAGCGCGGACGGCCCGAGTGTGTGCGCGGTGATGCTGTGTTTCATTAGCCTGGAGCTGGAAGCGGAAGGGGGGCGGGTGGGGGCGGGTGGGGTGCGATGTCGGACATCGCACATCTGTGCTCTCAGTGATTTTGTTTTCGGAGGATGGAGACAGAGGTGTGGATTGCGATGCATTTTTCCACCCGCAATTACCTTTACCTATTTATGCTTGATTGTTCGCAGGATTATGCAAAACCTTAAGAGCTGAATTTCACTGAACCTGCTGGAGGAGTGTGTCATGGGCTTAGAGAGAGCCCATATAATTTCGGGGCCAGTCCCTAGAAACTAACCAGAAATTCTGTTTTTTTTACACCGACGAGCCATAGCATTGTGAGCACTGCATCTTTACCGTCGACTATAATGCAAAAGCCCTGCAATAAGCCCTGTTTTACGTTGAATTTTTATTGAATCTGTTCGAGAGAGCTGTCGACATACTTTAATGATTGTTATTGGGACCGTATTTTGTGATGCTGTTGAAGTGTACTGAAGTAGCCTGAGAGGTGTCCCTAATATTTTGGTTATGCCACTCATACGCACTAAGGCGACAAAATATTAAGGACATTTCTCAGTATAATTCAGTACACGAACATAAAACTCTTCCTGAAGGGGAGAATTTATTACTGGGCTGTTGCGTTATGTTCTATGGTAAAAATGCAGTGGTCATAATGTTATGTGGGATGGGTGCAGGTTGTTTTCCATCAGTGGACAAAAAAAAGGTTAAGCCATTTTATCCCAATAAATATTAAATGGCTTTTGGTGGGGGTATGCAGTCTAAAAAGTGTTTACCAAACATTTACCAAAAGTACTGACAGAGAACTTCTGCCGGTTCCCTTAGCCGGAACACGGTTTTATGCCATGACCAGATCCTTATGAAGCCAAACTAATAAGTCTCTGATTGCTGCAGATAACAATTTCAAAGTGGAACAGAGAGAAAAATGATCAGGCTAATGTCAGCTGAGGTAATAGTGATGGAACGTGAATGCCCATCTGTTCTCCATTACTATCCCGACTCACCACGTTAACAACTCAGGCTCAATCTGTGCTAATCTGATTATCTGCAGATGGTATCATTGCCTGGGTGCAGGGGGGAAGGAAGAGAAAACACGCTGTGCCGCTGACTTTTTGCGTGTGTGTGTGTGTGTGTGTGTGTGTATCACATGACGAGCGTGAACGCCATTGTGTAAAATCAGGAACGCAGCGATAAGAACGGGGAGTTCTGTGTGCTCCGCGCACGTTCCTCGCTCGCGCTGACCTCCGGCGCGTCCCTGGTTCCTTCCGCCGGAGTTGCGACCCTGCTCCTCCGCCGCGATGGTTCCGGGAGCACGCGGGCGGCGGGCGGTTTCAGCGTAGCGGACGCGCGCAGTGAAGCTTGTGTCTTTGTACAACCTTCAATGTCAACCGCACTCTTTATTCATGATTATTATTTGCTTCTGATTGAACTGTTAAGGTCCAGACGGTGGGTGGGAAAGGTGCGAAAGTATGTGCGTGGTTGTATATATAAATGAAGAACAATCGATCACAAAAAAAAAAAAAAACCCTGAATAGTTTGTGTCGAGGAAAAAGGTTTGAAAAATAACTAAACAGATCTAGCCTCTGAAAACAATAGCGTGTTCCTCGCTGCAATTATACTTGTGTGAATATTCATGATTATTTTTTTTTTCCCTTTTTTCCCCCTTCCCTCTCTTAAGCTATGACATGGTCCATTACGGCCACTCCAACCAGCTGCGACAGGCCAAGGCCATGGGAGATTACCTCATCGTGGGCGTGCACACAGACAGTAAGGCCCCGAACTCTCGTGGCTCATGGACCTTGATATGAAAACTCTCTTTCAGCCGCCTGCTCAGGCTCCTCTGTGGGAGCTAAAGCCAGCAAGTTCCTCCAGTGTCCATCTGCAGCCATATGCTCACCCTCAGTTTGTGATATTCTTGGTGATTCGCAACTATTTCATTCACCTACAGCAGTAAAAAAAAAAAAAACACATTTGTCATCTTCTTTCATTTTTGTCCCTATTGCTTGACACCAAAATGAACGTGCTAAAATTGCATCCATGTTCAAAATGTAAATTGATTACCTTTTTTTTATTTTGTGACGGGTGAGCACATGTAATATCTTTTATTTTGAAGCCGCTACAAGCAACTATTATACCTCAGAATGAAAGTCTTGGAATCATTTTTTTAAGGCGCATTTGCATTTAATTAGGGGAACGGCGATTTTTGGTTTCCATGCATGTTTTTGCACACCGTAGCCTGAGCTGAGTGGGTCGCGTCTCCCGCTTTTTTTGCGCTTGTAGCAGCTCGGGCGTGTGCCCGCTGACGACGGAGGCCACAAGACTGAGGGAGCAAATGAGATAAAGGAAGGCGATGAGATCATTAACCCGCCGCTAGTGACTCAGTGCATATTAACACACAGCTCGTCTCGTCTCGTCTTCATCCGCCTGTACGGGTCCGGGCCGCGGGGGCAGCAGTCTAAGAAGAGGGACCCCGCCACTTCCACATGTTCCTCTAGGGGGACACTGAGGTGTTCCCAGGCCAGCCAGGAGACATAATCCCTCCAGCTTGTCCTAGGTGGACCCCTGGGCCTCCTCCCAGTGGGACATGCCAAGGACTTCTCTCGGGGGAGATGTCCAGGCGGCATCCTGAGCAGATGCCCAAACCACCTCAGCTAACTCCTCTCGACAAGAACCGGGAGGCTAGGAGTAGACCCACACCTGCCCTCGGCCTCTCACCCAGGACAACTTCAGCATAGAGGAGGGTCCAACCCCTCTCAAAGAGTTTGGCTCCAGAATCCAGAATGTGCGTTGAGGTGAGGCCGACTATATCTAGTTGGAAATGCTCAGCCTCCTGCACTACCTCACGCTCCTTACACACCAGTAAGGAGACACTCCATGTTCCCATGACCAGTTTCTGCAGCCGGGGGTCAGACCACCAAGGCCCCTTCCTTGGCCTGCTGCCCGATCCGCATTGCACCAGACCCATAAGGTGGTGATGGTGCAGGTGTTGGGCCTGCTGGAGGATGGACCCATGTCTCTGCTTCGGGCTGAGCCTGATCGGACTCCTTAGGTGAAGGCCTGGCCACCAGGTGCTCACCGATGGGCCCCTTTCCCAGGCCTGGCTCCAGGGCAGGGCCCCAGTAACCCTCTGGGCAGGGTACACTGGTCCTTGTGAGTTATATTTTCCATATTTATCTTTACGGGCCATTCTTTGTCTGACCCTTCACCCAAGACCAATTTGCCATGGGAGACCCCACCAGGGGCTTCTGCCACTGGCAACATAGCTCCTGGGATCATAAGGACACTCAAACCCCTCCACCACGATAACGTGATGGTCCACAGAGGAGTCTACACGCAGCTGCATGTGTCAAAATTGCAATTTCATGTTATTATAGTGCGGGACCACAGAAATTAAAGCACTAGCGTCCGCAGAAGTGACCCTCCACGTTGCTGTTTTAAATTGAACAATTATGCCGAACACCTGTCATGCAATTCATATTCATGAGAGTTATTCCCCACACATGCAGCCATTTCAACTACACACTGTCATCTCATCGCAAACATAACGAAATGACATATTTGAGCATATCTGCGTTGGAAGTTTTATTATATACTTGAAATAATTTTGTTTAAAGTTTTCCTTCCAGAATTTTAAAACAAAATGATAGAGGTCACATATTAAAAAAAAAAAAAAAAAAAAAAAGGATTATGACAATTACTATCAGGAAGTGTTACTACACAAGATGTAGAAAAGACGATCGATATTGAGCATCAGCTCTTGTGAAAGTTTCTAGTCCTAAAGGAGGTATAATTACAGATTGACTGATCGGTGATTCACGTTCTGCTCGCTGGCTGCAGGGAGGCGCGCAGTTCCTGGTCTGTTTATTGTCTTCAGGGCCATTCAAGTCAGGAGAAGTTACTTTTTGATTGCGCCTCACCCGCCTTTGCCACACAAGCAGTCTGACGTAGCGATAGCAGAGTTGGCCGTGACCTATCATCTTCTCTCGGATACTAATGAAACCATCATTCAGAATGTAACACAGCTGATCTCAGTCCACGAGGCTGTTTTTGAGTGCCGCTCTCCTTTCTCAAGGTGAAATTGCGAAGCACAAGGGCCCGCCGGTCTTCACTCAGGAGGAGAGGTACAAGATGGTGCGTGCCATAAAGTGGGTGGACGAGGTGGTGGAGGGGGCGCCTTACGTCACCACTCTCGAGACCCTTGACAAGTACAACTCCGACTTCTGCGTGCATGGAGGTAACGGCCTCGCAATCAGCCCTAATCTGGCGTGACAAGGGTCGGCTCGATTCCCGCGAGCGTCTTTCAAAACCTGCTCCCGTTTCAGATGACATAACGCTCACGGTCGATGGGAAGGACACGTACGAGGAGGTGAAGAAGTCGGGGAGATACAGGTGTGACTTTTTTTTTTTTTTTTAAGATACAGAAGATAATGATAACAGTTCAGGACCAGTGTGTGAGGTTTTATCTTTGGCCGTTACAGGGAGTGTATGAGAACCCAGGGAGTTTCGACCACAGACCTGGTTGGCAGGATGCTGCTGATGACCAAAGCGCATCACAGCAACATTGTGAGTCAAAGCTTCATCGTCTAAATGTGCTTTCAGGGCAAAGGCCAATCCTAATGTGCCCCTGTTTTCTCTCTTTAGGATAGTTCAGACTATCAGCAGCACACAGACAACTTTGGAAAGGTAAGGACCACCCTGCAACCACCGCTGCATCCACCTATTAAGCCCGTAAACCCACATTTCCTCATCTTTTTTTTTTTTTTTCTGGCAGCCTTTCCACAAATTGTGCTAAATCCGCATGGCTGACCTGTAATTCGATTAACGCCATCTGCTGGATTTAATAACCTCACACTAAAATGCCAAAAAAAAAGGCCTATATTTAGCCACCCTCCACACAACTTTTTAATACCCCGCCCCCTCTCCTAGGAGCTCCACCACCCTCCACTCCACGCACACACAGACACTAATGCGATCGACATGAAATCCAGATGTGTCCCCCGAATGCGGCTCACTATCAGGCCTCCTCACCGGATCAGTTTACAACCGAACCGGCTGTCTAGCAGGACCCTGCCTTAACTCCGGACGTCAGCCGTTATTTAACTTCATGAGCGGGTTCAGGCGCCTCGCCAGGAAACACGGGGTGACACTCCTGTTCCCGGGTGGGGAAAGTAAGTCAGGATGGAGGGAGAGGAGGCGGAATGAATGTGGAGAGA
This sequence comes from Dactylopterus volitans, assembly GCA_901007715.1. Classification (NCBI taxonomy): domain Eukaryota; kingdom Metazoa; phylum Chordata; class Actinopteri; order Syngnathiformes; family Dactylopteridae; genus Dactylopterus; species Dactylopterus volitans. The sequence goes on from CAAKHG010044997.1 coordinate 19,011, forward strand.
ACCCAACAAATGAGCCCGGGATTTGTGAGGCGCGAGCCGAGTTCAGCGACGACCGAGTGCTGACGTCAACCACTTGGTGGTGCTCATGCAGAGCGAGTGTTCACTCTGTGCTCGTCTGTCACTTGTATGAACTGTGCCTGCTTCTGGATGATGGGCATCACACGGTCAGAAGGGCCACAGTCCCTGGACGGGGGTGTCCCAGTTCCTGCAGACTTCACAGAAGATCATCCAGTTTGCCTCGGGCCAGGAGCCTCAGCCTGGAGACACGATCATCTATGTGGCAGGAGCCTTTGACCTCTTCCGTATCTTTCAGTGAAAGAACTAGAAAACATGTTTATATGTTTTTGTTGTTTTTTTTTACCTCCATCAAGAAAGTTATGTGTTTTTTACTGGTGGTGGTTTGTCTGGACTACTCAAAACGTTATGATCAAATTTTGATTTAGGAGAATTTGGGGATCTCCAAAGGCACAATTCATTAGATCTAGATCCTCATCTGGAGTCAGGATTTTTTTTAAAGAATTGTTTAACATCATAATGGGTACTTTTAGACATTTACGTTCATATCCTATCATATGCTGAATTAAGAGTTATGAATGTATATTTATATATGCAGAGGAGCAAATGTCTTCCTCTAGGAGGTGATGTTTTGTCGAAGTTTGTTTAGGATGAGTTAAAAAGTCATGGAAAAATAAGGACATTTGCTTTTGGATTTATAACTTATGAAGCGTTGCAGAAAGCCACAGGTATCATTTGCCCCAGTGGAGCTCTGCACCCCCCAGATGCTTCCGGTTTAACCCAAATGCTTAACTTGTTAGTCTGAGTACCTGTGCGATTTCATAAACTCAGAAGAAGACCTCACTGTCACTGGCAAGATACCCGCGAGTAGTTGATGTTTCTGTGATTTCCTACGGCAAAAATCCGCCTTGACGAGTCTCCTGTCAGACATTGGCCACGTGGACTTCCTGGAGGCAGTGCACAAGCTCGCGGAAAAGCCATACATCATAGTGGGGCTGCACTTTGACCAGGTGAGTTAGCTCCCTCACAGACGGCCACTGACGAGCGAAACGCATTTGTCGCAATCGCCGTTCATTTTTGCTCCGCTCATGTTTTCCAGGAGGTGAACCGATACAAAGGGAAAAACTACCCCATCATGAATGTCCATGAGAGAACACTCAGCGTCCTGGCATGTCGAGTGCGTCCTTGTTCAGCCACACAGCAGCACGCCTGTGCTGTATCTTCTTTTAATGGTCTTATTATTACTTTTGTTTTTTAAATTTTTATTTATTTGTTTGTTTGTTTTTTTTGCAGTACGTGTCGGAGGTGGTGATCGGTGCACCATTTGCGGTCACAAAAGATTTGCTGGACCATTTCAAGGCATGTTGGGACAACCCGCTCATCTCTCTTATCATGCTCCCCGCAATTAAAATGAAAAAAACAAAAACAAAAAACAAATAAAAAAAAACCCCCAAAACTTATACATGTCTGTTTGTCCACAGGTGGATCTTGTATGCCATGGAAAGACAGAAATATATCCTGACAAGGATGGATCTGACCCCTATGCCGTAAGACTAAAAACACTCTCAAATACCAAATAGAAATTATGGAAAATATATATATATATATCAATCCTCTTTTTCTTCACATGCAGGAGCCCAGGAGGAAAGGAATCCTGCGTACCGTTGACAGCGGGAACAGCCTCACCACAGATGCCATTGTGCAAAGAATAATCAAAAACAGGTAAGAACAAGAATCGACAAAAAAACAAGCTGGTAGAAGCAGACACATTTTTAAGTAGATAGATAGATAGATAGATAGATAGATAGATAGATAGATAGATAGATAGATAGATAGATAGATAGATAGATAGATAGATAGATAGATAGATAGATAGGACCTGGGGCTTGCTGTGGTGTTTACATTTTTTTTTATTTATTTATTTTTTTCAATTTCCCGTGTCCTTTGATCCAGGCTGCTGTTTGAGGCGAGGAACCAGAAGAAAGAGGCCAAAGAGATCGCCGTGATCCAGGCCATGAAGCGACAAGGAGGGGGAAAAGACTAGAGGGAGCGCTCGGGGCCGGGATGCACAAACGGCCACGAAACAAGCACCGTCGATCAAGCGTCGCCACGGCGCTGACAAGCTCAATTAATCTAATCTAATCTCATGTACAGAAAAAAAAAATCCCTTTCTATGTCATGATAACCTCCACACGCCATGGCTCGTAACAACAGCCTGTGTACGGAACGGTATACAGGTATGCAGCGTGTGTGCGCGTGTGCGTGCGTGTGTGTGTGTGAGAGCGGGTGTGTGCGCGTGTGTGTGTGCGTGTGTGTGTGTCGGGCAGGTTCCTCTGTGTGTAATATACTCTGCATATGCAACTGCGTGTTTATGTCAGTCAACCGAATAACATAGGTAGCATGGACATGGGTTTGTCCACGAATGGCGGCGGAAGCGCCGACCTGCGCCGGGACTCGTGGGATATTTTCATCGTGTCCAACGGGTCTGCTTGAAAAAAAATAATAATAATTTGAACGGCCACGTTTCCGCCTTTGTGGCGGTTGTGTCATGGACGGAAAGATTGAAACGGGCACGAGCATAGAAGTCCATCGTCATCGTCATCGTCATCACCACCATGTGCGTCTGTTTGCGTCCGCTGCTCAAGTACTTTTGTTTTTGTAACCTTCAGGATGTGTATTTTTGTTATGGGACTTCGGCACAGGAAGCGACTCCAGGCGTTTTTCACGCGGGTGGCAGACACAACCTTTGTGTGTGTGGGTGTGTGTGTCTATTATGGAGTAACTGCAGGGTTCTCTGGGGGATACTAAAACCACTAGAGAGATGTGGGTGGGTTGGGGTGGGCGGGGCTTGTGGAGGTGGGGGGGGGGGGGAGGGGGGGGGTTTGGGGTGGTACAGGAACCCCTGCTTCTCTGCATAGTGAGAGGAAACACCTGATGGACCGGCGGGGCACCACTCATGTACCCGCACTTGATTCCGCTCCAGACTGCACTGACTTCTCAGACCCATTCTCTTTTACTGTTAGAGCAGGTTTGTAACTTTGAAATGAGCAAAACAATAATACCGGTAATGATAATGCGAGAACACTTTCAAGAGCTGCATGCCTGCCTTTCGAGTGCAACCTTTTTTTAATCCAAACGCCTCCGAGATGCAACCCACTGTACGGAGGCGCCACGGGCTGCTTTTCAGAGCCTCCGGTTTTCACGGGAATATAGAGAACTACATGACCGACGCTCGTCGTTGTTGACTTGATCATGAACTAGACCTCTTACTGTCATTTTTAACCTCTGTCTCAATATCAAATGGTATTAAAATAATATATTTTTTCTAGATGTATATTTTACTCACCTCCTCTCCATTAACTACTGTATATATATATATATATATATGATTGGGGAAAAAAAGCATATTAATATGTCTGTATGTCGAGTTGGAATGTATCCCGTGTATAGACTTTAATCTGTGTATCAACAACTCCCAGTTGTCAAATACTGTGGAAACTGATTGGACTGCAGTATATTATTGTTAATAATAATAACATTATAATTTCAACTTAAAGGTTGTCTCGTTTTTTGTTTTTTTTCCCACTAAGTGTGCGTTTGTGTGTTTCGTGTGTGCGTGTGTGAATTGTCATTTAAGTTAATGTGCGTCGCCGTTCCTCACATTAGACCGGGATGGATTCATGTTTTGGATGCGGAAAATGACCTTTGACCTCTACCTGCGGCGCATCGATGAGTTGGTCTACGCTGTGACCTTATAGTTTCGCCTTTTGACAATTGCACACAATAAAATCCTGTCCGACGCCATAAACACTGGACTCCAGCAGTCTCCCTGCTGCAGCCTGACTCAGCAGATCTTCAGGTCTCATAACTTGTGGGCAAATGCAAAGAGCACGTTTCATTCATCCATACACTGACCAGGCATAACATTATGGCGGTGGAATATAATGTAAGCTTTTAGCACCCTCATATGTATGAATTGAATGACCAAAATATTAGGGACACCAATAACAATCATTAAAACCTCTCTCAAACAGATTTAACAAAAAAAAAAAAAAATCAACATGAAACTCCCCCTCAAGGGAGAATTTATTGCCGGGCCGCTGCGTTTTATTGTATGGTAAATATGTAATGGTCATAATGTTATGGCTGATCGGTGTATGGGTCCACGATTGGAAAGTTAGGCTGTGTTTGAAATCACCCCCCATCATGTAGTGCACTGTATAGTGTATACGCCACACGGCTGATTTCGTCCACTATATAGTGGATGACAGAATACCCACAATGCACCGCAAAATTGCGCGAACGAGCGATGTACATGGCTGCGTCCGAAATGCCATACTAAACAGTACATACTCAAAAAGTATACTTAAGTTCGGCACACTTCTGAGTAAATATCAGTAGTATGCATTAATTTGGACGTACTACGGCACTTCCTGCCGTTGGGAGGGGATGTTGTTGCCATGGTTGTTACCATGGTGACCACTCCTATCAACGCAGCTGCGAACCGCTCTGCTCTTGACGGTCTACCTTAGCTACCAAACATCACTGCATTGCATTGTGGGGAGTTTCTGCTTAGCTAGTGTCCATCAATCCATACTAAAAAATTTCTCCGGGATGAGTATGGATAGTGTGTACTATTCTGTACATACTCATGTTTCAGACGCACTAAAAACAAATTCACATACTGTTTTTGCATACTCATTAGGGCGGAAGTATGGACTTCCGGACGCAGCCCACTGCTTTGTGCTCCCGTATCCCACAATGCAACGCTGTCGTGGCGTCCACTATGTAGTGCACCACATCATGTACGCGATGTAGTGGAGAGGGAGCGACTGCGTGAGTGAGTGGGTGATTTCGAACACAGCCAGTAGCTATCAAGATGTTTAAAAGAAGAAGAAGAAAGAAAGAAAAAAAAAACCCATTAAGGTTGTGTTCGAAATCACCCACCCGCTAGTTCGCAATTAGCCACTAAAAAACCTTCCGCCCCCCACCCCCGGAAATAAACTGGCGCCATTTTAAAGTCTACTTGAGGGCGCGCACCTGTTCCGCCAATTACGCCAATTAGCTCTTCCGGTTGTCGCCGTCGACCGAACCGCTGCAAAACTCGTCTTCGGACCGCGACCCGAACAAACGTCCCCGGCGTGCGCAGCGGAGGAAAAGTGATGTTTTGTTGTCTCAGTTTACTGCCAGCACCGCTGCAGGTAACCACGGACTCGGGTTTATTAGCTTAAAAAAAAAAGAAAGAAAACAAAGTGAATGAAACGCGTTTTGTGGCTTTTGTTTACTGAATTGGAAAAAAAAATGCGACAGGCGCCTTGTATTTACCGTTTTATTGTCAAATTAGCTTTAAACTAAACTATTTGGGTGGACGGTGATGCCCCTGCAGACACGTATGTTCGTGATTCACCAGCAACAGCGCGCCAGCATTTAGCCGCATCCCGAGTTCAAATGTTTTGACCAAAGTGGCGTAGAAAATTGATTTTTTTTAAAAGCATGTTTTTTTTCACCTCAGTTTATAAATAAATATTCCAGAGACTCAAAGAGCTTTTTTTGTTGCCCAGCCAACAAAGCGCATGTAAACTGAAATGTGTATTTATGTGGCCGAGTATGGAGTTTTGCTGCGAAACGAGCCAAGTTTTCATCGCCGTGCACTCTTGGTTTGATGCGTGCAAAAACAAACAAAAAACAAAAAAAAACAAAAAACAGCCCCACTACTAATAAATTCCAGCACAAATACTTACAAACACTAGATGAGCGGTGAGCCACCCAATGTTATATTTTAAGAATGCGCACAGCACATCTTTTAATTTCTATCTTCTTTGTTTTTGAGACATATTTCACCGCACCTCGAGTCATATGTGGACCTATATTACCATTAACTATAGTTGGCATTGGGTGTTTGTTTTTGTTTTGTTTTTTCCTGTGTAAAGCTTGGGTTGTGTGTCCTCAGGTCTGCATCGGGATGTGCCTTCACCAGGATGTCACAGAGGAGGGGAAAAGGGCCAAACTGCGCAGCTCCAAAATAGAGCAGGACCTCTGCGAGCAGGCCAGGATGGAGCTGAACGTGGTGAAGATCCTCATGCTGGGTGAGCTGGCGGCGCCCCGTCGATCACGCCTCCGCCGTCTGTCAGTGTTGTGCGTTTTTTTTTGTTTTTTTTTTCTTATTGCCGGACTCCTCTGCTCGGTTTGCCAGGAGCCGCCGAGAGCGGAAAGAGCACCCTGATCAAGCAGATCAAGATCATCCACAGCCGCGGCTTCTCCAGACAGGAGCTCATCAGTTTCAAGGTGCGATCCTGGACGGCTTTGAAGCAAATGCGTATTTTTTTTTTTTCTTTTATCAAAATATATTCCTCCACACTCAGTTTTGGATTGCTCATCAGTTGAATGTTGACCTCTCCTCACTCCCCCCCCCACACACACACACGCGCACACACACACACACACACTCAG
>CAAKHG010045007.1:3318-17971 GCA_901007715.1 Dactylopterus volitans
GCTGAGGCATCAAACAATAAGAAAGAGATGGCAAATGGGCATTCAGTTTGTATTAAAAAAAAAAAAAAACACACACATGAAGGTGTCATTCTGTAAGCGAAAAACAGTCCATTAAAGAAAATAGTCTCTGGGTATTACTGTCAGATAAGACAAGGATTTTTTGAAAGGCTTGAGATCATTCTTCCAACCGCTGAAGTGGGGCTTCACTTTGAGATACTTGCATCTATGTATGAAATATTTCGCAAGTGGTATCAAATTGTTCACCAAGAAGTCCAAGTTCTTCTCCTTTAACTGAACTCCTACTTTAATAGACATCCAGTTCAAAGGGTGCAACATAATATGTTTGGTTAATAACCAACTCTGCAAGAATAACCAAAAATCAGCAACATAAATGAAGTAAAAAGAAAATATTTTCCACAGTTTCAATGTCATTATTACAAAAACCACATGAGTTATTATCCCAATTAAACCTTACATGCAAGAAGTGGTTTGATGGAGAAATGTCATTGAATATTTAAAAAATGACCTCTTAAGCTTTATGAGGAATGGAATGCGACAAATATCTCCTCCTTATCTTTCTTGCCTTTATTAGAAAACTGTTTACTACCTAGTTGGATTCCTTCAACACAGAGTGAACTAATTTCAAAAACATTTGAATGCACCACCAATTGTTGAGTCATTGTTCTAAAGGGGACTGGAATACCTTTAAATGACTTTATTGTACTCTCTAATTGAGCACTGAAGGTTATATTTAACACAAAAAAATATCATAATTTAGAAAGTTACCCTGTTCATCCATAAGATGAGAAAATTCCTTCATCCAACCAGGATTTTTGAAACAATAACTTATGATTTGTCAGAATATATCTGTTATTCCACAGGGGTGAATTGTGCGGATTAAAATTGTGTTTATACATCAAATTCCAGTAAAGGAGAACTTGCTGGTGATAGTCTGACAATTTCACAGGCAGTTTACATACTTCTAATCACATCGCAGCAAAAAGTTAATTCCACCCATTTTTTGAAAAATTGCATTGGGAATGCTAAACCAAAATGAATCTCGGTGTACAAAAAATGAATTGAGCCATTTTAATTTTAGAGCACCATTCATGGCTGAGAAATCTATAGCATTACCCCCCCCCCCCACCTTGAATATTCTGGACCACATCAGCTCTTCTAATGTACTGGCATTTGTTTTTCCAAATAAATTTGAAGTTTAAATTATTAATAAGTTTAGTCATTTTGTCTGATATTTCAAGTGAAGAGGCCGGATAAATAACTCTTGACAGACTTTCCCTTTTAGACAGCAAGATCCTTCCGAACATAGTAATGTCCGTCTTGCAGTTGTTGTCGCCGCCGACAACGCTGCACGTCATTCGCCGCTCGCTGCCGATCGTCCTTGCATTGATCCTAATGCATTCTGGGATACATGGCTTCCTCAAGTATGCCCAAATAGGCATTAGATTGGACTTTTAAAAGTGGGCGGAGCAGGGACACTTCCGGGTTTAAGGTCTCGACTTGCCGATCGCAGATTTGTGATTTGGAACAAGGACTTGGGACACGGATGATGACGTTTCGAAAGTATGGGAGTCCGCAAAAGTCCACACAAGTCCGCGATTTGAGAAACGGCCGGTTTCTTCCCCCAGGCCGTCTTTCTAACGGTTAACGGTCACAGAGCCTCAGAAAACCACTGTGTAATACTTCTCTGTATGTATAACTGTGTACAATCTGTAAGAATATGGCCCTCCTGTACAGTATTTCTGCTATATGTACATCTTTGTATTCCTACATTTTCAACTTGTATTATAACACACACCTTATAAATCTACTTGCACTAATTTACACATCTTAACATTCTGTTTGAACTAGTCCACAGATATAATGTATATAATGCAATGTGAAGACTTGTGCATATTATTTCTAGTTTTTGTGTTTATTTTTATTCCTCTACAGTCTTAGCAAAGTTAAAACAGGAGACAAAGTCCTTGTTTGTGTGCACAAACATGCCCCGTAAAGCTGATTCAGATTGTGAAAACTATGCTCACTATACAGTATTGATGAAAAGGTTTTTGGGTTTGTAATCAATTCTCATTTCCATACAGGCTGAGAAGCTGTCACTCAGTTCAGCTGTACTCAGCTGAAGGCATTCTGTCACGGATGGAGGCTGGTGGATTTTGTCAGAGTGTTAGTACAAGTGGATCGTTTCACAGCCCGTACAAAGAGAATCCATGAAATAACAGAGCTCTCTGCAGCTACGTAAACAAGTGTTCTTAAAATATAACAATGTGTATTCAAATAACACTAACATGGAATCACCAGTCTATAGTTTAAATTATAATCTAAAATGAGTAAATATAAATAGCCACAAACGTCTTTTCTTAGATTTAACTCATTGATTTTTCCCCAAAATCACCACATGTAAAATCCCTCATGTAAGTCATTTGCCTCTAGTCTTCTCATCTTGAAACAAGTCATATTTTTCTTGCATCAGTGCCATTCGATTTGCACGGGGAGCATAGCAATCACATCACAGTTGTTGTTTATTACTGTCTACAGACGATGACTCATCAACATTTTAATACGGGAATAACATAGTGGAAATTTCTGTTCTGCGAGGGACGTACCTTCTTTCAAGTTCAGATATGCCAGTATGTGATACGTATTGTGAAAAAAATGTTCAGATAACCCTAACCTTAATTTCTTATCACAATGGCAAGAGGAAAACATCTTACTGACTTCCATTACTGGGGATTCAATCACAAACACTGCTGGATTGACCATTGTTACATTAAGATTATACTGTATGCCCCTTGGTGGACCATCACTTTATCGTGGTGGAGTGTCCTTATGATCCCAGGAGCTATGTTGTCGGGGCCCGAAGCCCGTGGTAGGGTCTCCCATGGCAACTTGGTCTTGGGTGAAGGGTCAGACAAAGAATGGTCCATAAAAACGCATATGGGAAGAAAAACAAGATCAGTGTGCTTTGCCCAGATAGTTACCAGGGGCCCAACCCTGAAGGCCTGGGAAAAAAGGCCTGTCAGCGAGCACCTGGTGGCTGGGCCTTCGCCCATGGGGTCCGGCTAGGTCCAGCCCGAGGCAGAGACATGGGTTTATCCTCCAGCAGGCCCACCACCTGCAGGACAAACCACATGGGACTGATGCAATTTGGAAACGACGGCAGGCTACTTCTTCCCCCACGACCCGGACCGGAAATCGAGACAAGAGATTATACCGTATGGGTCATCATATACATCATATATGCTACACACGATCTCAGCATATTATGAAATTCACCTAAAATGTGAAGTAAAAGGAGTAACACAAACACAAGATTTATTTTTTTTTTTACACAAGATAAATAAACAAGTTATGGCAGTATACAGCGATAAAGATTGGCAGCAAGGAAACCAGTCCAGCCAGTTTGCCAGTGTCCATTCAGGCAGAAGACCCACTGTTTTATGCCTGTGTACCCATGTTGCCCAAAAAAGCCAGAGGCAGAGCAGCAGTCCACATGTTTGTGGCTCATAAAGATTTATTATTGAGCTGGTGAGCTGGTACAGATCATTAAAAATGCAGCTGAAGCCACCGACAGACTCGGGCACATTTGAAACCAACATATTGTACATTTGGTTGGGGAAACTGGTGCTTTGTAAGGAGTTTTCATTCAGTTTTTAAATAAATGTTGATTGAATAAGATGCACTGGCATAGATAAACCTGATAAACCTGAACAAACAAATGTTTTTCTTATGGTATTACCAACTGACAATACATTTGTTTATAAATGTCTTCAACTGTCATATAGTTGAGGGCATTAGGGATATTTCAGTCTAATCAGTCTAAAAGCATCACATTTGACCCAGATAGCTCAGGGCACCTTATAGTGATTTAATGAGGATACCCGAGCCAGTGGAAATGATTGATACACATAACAGTCCATGGGATTTTGCTATTGGCAGTTACCATTTTTGCTACCATTTTTGCCAGTTGGTGGTGTTCATTTGTTGAGGGCTGTGTTGTCCTTTTTTTGGTATAGGGCAAAATCCCAGTTGTGGTCAGTAGATTTCTCTGTCTTGCTTTTGTGTTAGTTGAGGAAGTCCTGAGGTTTGTGGTGCAACTCGAGGAGTTTGAATCACAGCACTAATATCTGTATGTGGGGTTTGTGGGACTTTCCTCTGGTCACTTAACTGGAGGTGAAGCAATTCCCTTCCCCTGGGAGAAACGCGTTGCTTTGTTCAGGGTGCAGACGATGCCTTGGTCCCGATCTTTCTCTGAAGGTTTGTCTGCCACTGCATCCTTGGTTGCTCCGCCTGTGCCACGAGAGACTTGTACAAGCATTAGTATTTTATGCATTTTAAATTATTTCTTTGATCTGCATCATTCCAATTCCTCCAAGTTCAGTAATTGGTTTCCCTGACAGTCTTTTTTGTTGTCTGCGTTGTGTTGAGCTTGAGAGGTATTCCTTGTGATCTTGTCACAAACTATTATTATTTTATTTATTTGCGTTGTGTTGGGCTCTTAACTTTATAATTTTGATTTCTAGGGGAAGCTATTCGGAATTCTGTATAACGGTTCCATTCCTCCGGGGGGAAGAAGTGCTTATACCTCCGATTGAACTTAATTTCTCCCTTCAAACATCTAATCTGGTCCTTTCAAATGTTCCATTTATTGGACTTTTTTTAGAACACATCATCTGCAGTTTCAGGTTACAACATTTACATTTAGAACAAACATTTACTTTAACGAACGTTACAACAAATACTATTGGTATCATAATTAAATCTTAGGTGATCGTCGTCTGTAGCTACTGCGATACACCTCACAACTAACTTTTACTTAAGCTCGCGTTGCAACAAATACTCTGTACCATACTTCTCGTGCATGCACATAACAGGACTGGCCGACTCTTTCTCAGACCCTCCACTACAATAACTTTACATCTTCCTTCTGTAAGATCTCTCCAACAATTTCACGTACACTTACTTTTGACCACTCTCACTGGGTGTGGGGAAAAGGGCTGGAGAGGTTTGATAACGTGAGACAAAGGGGGCAGGAACTGTTTTCAGCTGTCGAACTGTTTAGCATATAGGTGAACGATCATAAAGGTAAAAAAAAACAAGAGAGGACACATTTAACATATAGCAAGGCAAGAGGCCAGAGTCTGTCTGTCTGTCTGCATATGCACACATTTGTATTCTTCTTCAGGGTACACAGATGGAACAGGACCAGATGTGGTGAGTTGAGTTTGGTTCCCCAGGCTTTTTCTCTTTTTCCAACAGGCGCCAATGGTGAAGTTACAGTCGTACTGTGATCTTGATAGACAGCAACCGTGTCCACCGATGGTTTTATAAGTGCATCATCAACCATAAATTCTCAGAGCATCGTGCCAAATCAAGATAAGGATTTTTGATAAATGAAATTATTTAGGAAGCTCAATGGGTGTGCAGTCAACAGAGTGAGAGAGTGCCAAAAGTGGAGGACGAGCGCGTGGGCGCCGTTTCCTGTGCTCATTTGTTTGACCAAATATGACAGCATAGCATGCGAAGCTCGGGGAGCAACTGCAACAGATGAACAGGGATCGAAGCCAGGCTGCATTCCACAGCTAACTCAGGTCTATCCATGCCAAATAAATTCAACTTTTATCTTTTCTCAACATCTGTGAGACCTTTTGAGACACTGATTGAAACTTAAAGATGCTGTTGCTGAGAGGTTGCCCAGTGCCCGTTTCTAACCCAGGCTTGAGAGCATTTCCCCCCCTACACTGACTAAAAATCAAAGAAATACATCATCTTTGCGACACTCAGATGTAATTTTATTGGAAAGCCTGTCTGCTTTTCAATCTCAGATGCTGGTGTGCTGGACAGTACTACTTTGAAGGAATTATACAAATAGAAGTAATAGAAGTAGAACACATTCGTTCATTAACTAGATTAAAAGAACAGAAAAAATGATAAAAGGTCTGTGATGGCGCGGGTGGGTGGTAAGGCTTCTTATATATCATGTTAAGTTTAAGTTGTCTAGGTGATGAGTCTTTGAGTGGCTTTCTATGTGAATTACAACCAAATCACCCAAACATCAATGTCTTGAAAGTCGTCGTTAGTACAGTATAAGCACCCTCACGTTCACATGTAGTCGTGCATGGGCTCCAGCCCTACAGCATTTGCAATATCCAGCACATTTGGAGTCACAGCGAAGGAGGATGGAACCGGCTTGACTGGCATTTGCAAGATGGGTCCAGTGAGGTTCCCAAGTATTGGTCATGGCGTCGCAGTACCAGCCCCATTTACTGAACTGTGGGGTATTTTGCGTTATAAGTGTTACTAGTGTAGAACCAAGGTGACCCTCATCAACAAAATCGCCTCATCCTAATGACTCTGGTTGGACTCTGGCTACTCCTTCACTGACTTGTTCTGATGCTTGCGCTGTAAGTGTACCTCCCTTTCTGGTGTTCACGCCACTCCGACAGATAGCTGAGGAGACGTTGCTTGAACGTTGTTGTATGGGGGCTCATAATCACAGACATGAAGGTCCGCAGTCTTTCATAAGTTTCCCGTAGAGCTGCCGTAAAAATATGAGATGTGTTGATCGGTTTTTCAAGGCGGTTCATTTTGTCCCGCTCCCTAAACTACCCACCGCCTTGGAGACAGCTAATCTCCTGATCCAGCATGTGTTCAGGCTCCATGGGATCCCTACGGATATCGTCTCGGACCGGGGGCCCCAGTTTGCTTCCCAAGTGTGGAAGGCCTTTTGCAGGGGTTTGGGGGCCACTGTTAGTCTCACCTCGGGGTACCACCCCCAGTCCAACGGCCAGACTGAGCGGGCCAATCAGGACCTCAAGGCTGGCCTGCAGTTCAGTGCCGGATGATTTTCCTTCAGCAAACTGCATGTGTTTTTCCCTTGTGCCTTTTCCCGAGTCTTCCTCCCCGTGCCTCAAGCCTGTAGAAGCCTCCCATTGTAAGTTCTTTTGCTACTTTATGCTATTTTCGTTTCCTCCCCGTTTGGGGGATATTTCTTTGTTACTTTTCCCTCTTTTCTTCAGAGGCGATTTTGGTTTTTCTCACCGAGCGTTTTTGAGCGTTTCTAGTTTTTCGTTGTTACTTGTCCCACGAGACATTTTGTGTTGCACTGTTTGTAATTGATTGTTTCTTTGTTAACCCGCGCTCTCCTTGTTTCAGCTTAGCCGAGCCATCCCAGCAGTTCTTTGTTTTCCCCAAGCTGGTGATTTTGAGTTGTTCTTTTGTTGAGAACTTTACATTAAACCTTTTTTCAACTGTCTCTGCATATTGGGTCGTGGCCTTTTTTGTGATTCCGGATCGTAACAGTGTCTAATCTTTCCATGAAGTTCTATTTAAAGAGTAGTTCTGGTTTTTTAGTGAGTTTAATGCCTTGGTATTTAACACTAACTTTTGAAATACTAAATTGAGTCAAGGTCATTTTTATCATGCTGTTAACTAAATTACTAAGTTACTTTTTGGGAGAAGTAACTATAACGAATTACTTTTTAAAATAATGTACCCAACACTGGTAAGCACACAATCAGCCAAAAATATATTATTTTCACTTAATTTGTGTAACCAATTTTACATACAACATAAAAGAAATACTCTAGGTTGATATTTTTCATCTGTTACCTGATTTTAAGCCATCTTAAGTTGCAAATTAATTAGTTTTTACACTTTCCAAGCGAGTTTAAGTTGGGAGGAACTCTGTATCCCAACATATTGAACAGTTTCTTTAATATCAATGTGAGTGTAAGACATTCTTTTGTTTACCATTGGAATGTGACAGATTTGTTAAATTAACATTCTGACTGGGAAAAACACAATTAATTGCGATGGCTTAAAATAGTCAACAAAATGCAGATATATTTAATATGCAATTAATGGACTCCTGTCTGGTGAACAGAACTCACTAAAAATCAAAGTCAGCTACAGGAGTAAGCTGGAGAACGAGTTAGAACAGAACAACGTGCGACACGTGTGAGGTGGCTCAAGACCATATCGGGACATGGACAGAGTGGAGCCAGAGGGACAGCTGATGGAGACCAGCGGTGGGCCAACGGATTGAATCTGTTTTTCAACAGCTTCTTCGATTCCAACCCCACTCCCTGGGTGCCACTGGGTGCATGGGCCATCGAAGACCTCTCCAACTGGCTACAGTACATGAGGCTGCGTAACTGTCCATCTGAGTTTGTAGTCTGCAGCACTGGGGCCCACCAAGAGACAGTGCTATCACCGTTCCTCTTTACTCTCTACATGCCAGACTTTTTAGGGGAACAAGCTGGAGTACAAGTTGGTCATCATTGACTTTGTGGACAGGTGTCAGCACAACAACCTGTGCTTAAATACCCGCAAAACAAAGGAGATGGTGATCAACTTCCAGAAAAGAACGCTACCTCACACACACACACCAGTGAAACATCCAGTGCTCGGACACTGAACAATAAACTGGACTGGTCACATAACACGGACAGGAAGGGCCAAAGTCATCTCCACCTACTTAGGAGAACGAGGTTTTTGGAGTGGCCTCTGCTAGGACCTTTTATGACTTCGTGGTGGCCTCTACCATTCACTGCGGTGTGGTCTGATGGCGAGCAGGCAGCACTGACCGGTACAGCAAGAGACTGAACAAGCTGTTCAGGAAGGCCAGCACGGTCATGGGCTGCTCACTGGACTCAGTGGAGGAGGTGGATCAGAGGAGGAGGTTAGCCAAGCTGACATCCATCATGGACATCACCTCTGACCAGTTGCATCAGACCGTGGAGGCTCTGAGCAGCTCCTTCAGCGGGAGACTGCCACACCCACAGTGTTGGAAGGAGCGCAACCGAAGATCTTTCATCCCCACCACGTCAGACTTTACAATATAACAGTTTAGTTTCTAACTTTTCCCACATGTAAGTATCTACATAATGTTATTGTATTTTTTGCATTGTGTTTTTGTACTTTTTTTTTTATACTGTATTCCTCTTGCATGCATGTACTTTTTGCCTCTTTTACACCTTATCCTGTTCTGTGAACAACTGTAATAAGTGAATTTCCCTGTTGTGGGATCAATAAAGCTTATTCTTATCTTATCTAATATCCTTACATGATGCTTGTTTTTATTGCATAAGACCACTGTTATACTTAAGTTTTAATGTTATTGCCACTGACTGTAAAGGTGCTGGTTGGCTGTGTTGTTGCTCCTTCACCAGTGGGGCTTTCATTTATAAGCTCTGGAGTGACTCCATCAGCTTCTAAAGTAGCTCTGGCCTGCTGTTCCACATCACTGTAGCACTCCTTGGCTGCAAGGGAATCACATTAGACCATGAATACATGAAATGTTTTTAAGTTTGTTAGCATTAAAATGTTATGATTAGCCAAATGAGTTTAACAACCAAATAAAAGCCTTTAGGACAAAAATATATAAACCTTTACGTCATGTGATAAACAAAATCTAAAATATCAGTCTGATGCAGTTTTTAACTGAGGAAAGTAGTTAGTTGAAATCTTCTGCCTTTCTCTGTACGAATAAGATTGTGTGTATCAGTGCAGATCCATATTTACAGAGATTTCGTGGCAAATTCAGAGTGATTCTTGTGAAGACTCCCTCTCCAGTCAGTGTGATTTCCTGTGGTGGAAGGTGAGCCACCAACAGCTGAAGCCGCTTCTCAAACTTGTCAGGGGTGCCTGGGAGGTAGAACACACGCAGGCATTGCCCTAGGCCTGAATCAACATGACCCTGTCACATAAAAAAAAATATTAGGAGACATCTCTTTTACATAATAAATAATGCACAAGCATCTGAAAGTGTTTCATCGTGAACTTACCATAGTGGGAATGACCAAGGGCTGGCCAGGTCTGATCTCCTGATCTTGCTTGATTTGCTCATTTTCCTTTTCCTGCCCTGTATCTGTCAGCCGCCCATTCTCTTCCAGGTTCTGCCTCTGTCCCTCTGCTGTTCCATCTTCATCCTCCTGCTTTTGAGGCTGCTCAATGTGAAATTTGAATCCCACTTTACCAGTATTCTTCAGGGTCACCTTGGCCTCTAATACCTCATCAAAAAGCTGGATTAGGAGGAGATTGAGAGGAGAGAGGCATCACTGTTTTGTTTGTTTAATCATCACAATTGAAGATAATATAACCATGAAGTTGTAAACCCTGACACTGAAGTAGCCTTTAGATGCAAGAAAAGACTATTTTCACTTTTGCAATCTAGTTATGGAAACAACAATGAATGAAAACATAGCAATTCATATTTGCGTTACTACAGAGACAAATGAGGAGATAAACAGAGAGGGAACAGAAGTTAGATGAACAGGTTGAAAATCTAGAAATTCATCTCATGTCATTGTCTTCCGTTTATTCCGGTTACGGGTTGTGGTTGTGCTGGAGCCGATCCAAGCAAACGGGCAAACGGCGGGGTACACCCTGCACGAGACGCCAGCTCATCGCAGGGCCACATGAAAGACATACAACCACTCACACACCTACGGGCAATTTAGAGTAGCCAGTTTAACCTCAGCATACTTTTGGAGGTGGGAGGAAGCTGGAGTACCCTGAGAGAACCCACGCAGACACAGGGAGAGCACGCAAACTCCACATAGAAAGACCCCAGGCCGGGAGTCGAACCTGTGACCTTCTTGCTATGAGGCAACAGTGCTAACCAACGCACCACCTATATTTCAACTGAATGAAAAATCTGTTTTTGTTGGGAATGTCAGTGATACATGCTCCGAACAGAGGGATGTAATCACAAACTACTGGACTGTGAAAAACTATGCAGTGACAGAGTCTTTGCACCCAATGGCCATTTTCATGAGTAAAATACTGTCTTGACTTTATGTGCCTCCACCAAATTTTCATGTCCTAGTTCTTAGTGCATAATACACTGTATGCATTAATGACTTTGAGGAGTTTAATAAGAAGGTATAACAAATGCCCCTTCGGTTCCCAAGTTATGGCACCATAATGTTTTTTGTAGAACATGATCTGATAGCAAAGTTGATAGTATGGTACTGGTACTGGTACTGAGTATATCCATACACGTATGTGCACATAAGTATATCCATACAAACACAGTATGTGCACATGAATGTATCTTTACAAATATGTGTGCTGATTACCTGCAGACCAAAGTTAATATCAGGTGTGTCAAGACTGTAGCTGATTTCAGATGCTTCTCCTTTTAGCTGGACTTCATACGTTGGACCCTCCTCCACTTGGCACAGGGCTATCACCTCTCTACTGATATAGACATGGCCATAAAAGTAGAATGTGATCACCTGCTGTTCCCCTGGTTGCAGATGTCCGGAGTTTGGCAAAACATCAAACACCTATGGGCACAAAAAAGCCCATTTACATTTAACTCAGACACCCTCACGATCACTTTTTCAGTGGTTTCTCAAATGAGTTCTTATTTCTCCCAATAAACTCTTGTATTTGTATTTACACCCTGATGACCCCCGACTGTTGTGCAAAGTACAAAAGCCCCACACCACATTAATAAGTATGCAGATGACACAACAGTGGTGGGCCTCATCCAGGATGGCGAGGAGAAGTACTATAGAAAGGAGGTGGAACTATTTGGGAACTGCTGCAGAAACAACAACTTGATCCTGAATGTGGAGAAAACTAAGGAACTGGTGATTGACTTCAGGAGAAAATGGCCCATACATTCCCCGATCTACATCAAAGACACTGCTGTGGAGATCGTATTATTGAACGTATTATGCTCCTGGGGGGTCAGGTGGTCGACAACCTCACCTGGACCCTGTGCACCTCTTCTACTGTCAAAAAGGCTCACCAGCTCCTGCACTTCATGTGGAGGTTAAAGAGAGCAAACCTCAGCTCACCAATCCTCACCACCTTCTAAAAAAGGCATCATTCAGAGTGTGCTAACCAGCAGCATCTCTCTATGACGCCAGAGCAGCAGTGCCTTCAACAAAAAAGCACTGAGAAATGTGGCAAGGACTGCTGAAAGAATTTTTGGGGTCACACTGCCACCCCTGGGCGACCTGGCAGAACAGCATTGAAAGTCAAGAGCAGTGAGAATCCCCAAGCACCCCACCCACCCTTGTCATGGACCACCTGTCATGGACTACCTTTCCCTGCTGCCCTCTGGCAGCAGGGAAAACAGCCTGTCATGCTGTCATGCTGTCCTTTGTTCTTACATTTCTATGTATATATTTTATAATGTTTCTTTTCAACCTGGTTGTTTTCTTACGGTGTTCATCTCTATCTGCTTTTGGTTGTGGCTGAAAGTGACGTATTTTTGTTCTGCAGTATATCTCTGATGTAAATGTTTAAATGACAATACAAAATCTGAATGAATATTCCACAACTTCCCTGACTGGTTGAGTTTCCCATTGAGATATTTGTGCTACAAATACTTGATCAATTCATGAATTCATCTTTAATGATGTACTAGCATGTTGATAATTGGGGTCTTAATTAAGTCCAAGATATGTTCAAAAATTATTCTCTAAACACTTTGACAGGGAAAACCTTATCATACATGAACCTGGAAACCAACGTAATTAATAATGGGAATTTCCATACTAATGCCTTGTCCATTAGCTGCCGACTTTCTTTAAACAATTAAGAGCTCAGTCAAACCTTGATTTGTTTGCCTACCTCTTCCACACACAGAGAGCACTTTGTGGTGTTCCGCTCATGTGCACCAGGTGGGGGGCTGAGAGTGGCTGAGAAGGGAGGACACAGCATTCTGGAAGAACCCGTGGCGGCTTCAGCCTCATTGACTGTGCTTCTCTGTTCCAGCTCTTTCTTAAGCAGTTCAGGCATCTCTGTCTGTCTTTGAAAATGAATAGATAATTATGCTTTATTATCCAAAGCTCAATATCCAGCATGACCCATGATGTAAGTAACACTGCAAAGTAACCGAAGATTAACAACTAAGCAAAAAGTCATTTCAAGTCATATACCATTCTTTTGTTTATCAAATATATCATTATGGAACCATGTATAAAATCTTTAGAATCTATTTTCCAAATAAATTTGAGTCTTACTTCCACCTAGAAGTTTTATTAAGGTGTGGATCCTTGAAGAAAGAGTTTAGAGGCACTGTTATGGACAGATAAAGCAATATATGGTGATTTTGAAAGAGCTCAGCTCAAAACACGAGAAGCCAACATACTCATATTTGTTTTCCTTCATTCAAACCATGTTAGACAGTGTTTTCCTATGTTCATTTAAGCACAAAAAACTGCAATCTCCAGTCCTAAGACTGGAGAAAGAAAAAACATCTGACAAAAAGGGAAAAAAGGAACGATTGAGCACAAATGTAATTCGTGATTCAAATGTGTTTGGTGAGATCCAACCAATCATCACTTTGACTATCAAAGTCTGACCACTTCATCGGAATCCAAATGGATGTTTGTGCCAAACTGAGTATACCACTGAGATGACACTGCACAGTCACAATTTTAATCTATTATATATGGTAATTACATGGCCGTAGTGTTAATTATTCCGATTTTTTCGCTTAGGTTTACAAGCTGGAACATTGAGTAACGTGAGTTCACTGTTACTCAATGTTGAAAAAACTGAGGGATTTAAGTCAAGCAGGCTCATCCTCATCACTGATATTTTGTGACCAAATTGTGGAAACATGTTTTAAGTAACACCCATCGATGACAAACTGAGTTTTGAAGAAAAACTTTTAAGAAGATTTTCTATGTGAGACAGGTGTCAGTCTGTATGGCCTGGACAACGTCTTTAGACGACTTCTACAGCATAGCTGTAAAGGGGAAAACCACGTCAAAAATTATTGACAACAAACCTCCTCACTTTGAGCTGCTCCCCTCAGGGTGAGGCAATAGAAGACCCCTGATGAAGTGTTTTTCTGTCTATTTGTAGATATGTTTGTGAGTATTGTATATTTTTTCTGGGTGAAACAAAGACAGTTTTCTTGCCTTGGCTGGGCAATAATGCTTATTGTATTCTACATAGCTCTCTCCACAACTACTATTTTTTTTAACCTGAAATGAAAAGACAGTGCATAAACTGCAAGAGGTTTGAGAATGAAAGAGACAGATGGTGACAAACATTGTAGACCTTAAAAAAAGTTAGGTGGGTCAAAGCCATTTTCTTAAGACATAGAAACAAGAAACTGGTATCATAAAAAGGGAAGGGCCATGCTTGGTCACAATGATCTGTTGTGCATTTTTCATTTTCAGAACATCTTAGGAAAATATTTGTGGTGAGTGAACTTAACCTGCCTACTTTGTTCAACCTGCCTCTGGCCTTCACTATCAACAGCAGAGGGTGACAAAGACAAAAAAATACACAAATATAAACAGGTCATGGACAATTTGAGGTACACTCACAATATGTAAATATGGTATTATTGTAAGATGAAACCAGGCAATCTCAAAGGGATCCACATTTTAGAGCTTATCTGTCTTCTGAAATGAATATTTCCTCTAATTAATCAGTCATTACATAATACTAATGAGTTAATTTGCTTAGATTTTAATTTGTTTCAATTCTCAGAAATTAGTAGTACAATGGACACGTAGCTCAGTCCACAGTCTTAACAAGTAAAAACTAGTGTAAAAACAAGTAAAAAAAAGTGTTACATTATATTTACACATCTGCAAGCAATGGTATACCACTACCCTTGATCATGTATCAAGTGTGGGCTGCGCTGCATATA